>CM031241.1:645924146-645997968 GCA_018340775.1 Taxus wallichiana var. yunnanensis | reverse complement strand
CTCGCTTCACATGGTTTTCATCCCGACCAATAACCACCTCATTGCAATTGCATCATCCATGCCTCTGGATACCTCCCTCATGGACACCCATTCCCTCGTCAATATACCTCACTGAATACCCTTCGGTCACACTTCAGTTTTACACCATCATTCCATCCCATCTAGGCGGTCGCTCCACCCTCACAGATTGGAGCCTGTTGGTAATCTCATTATCCCTCTCAATGATATGGAATTCCAATAAATTCTTGATGCCAATCCAGTAGCTCTTTAAGACTATCTTCTTAAAAGATACATACAAATTCCTATAGATGGCCCACCGCTTCAACAAGTCTATCCTTACCATGCCAATTCTGAATTCGTTACTCCCATAGAAAATGAACCTTTGATAGCTCCATGTGATTTTGCTTCATCCTCTACCAACCCACCATCCCACCAGACTACTCAGTTAGTCACACCCATTCCTCATAATCTCCCCCAAATCAACACAACCATTGTAACTACCATCCTATCACCACCATAACCACAACTATCACTAGTACTCTCATCCAACCCCCATGTATCATATCCCTTATCTCGAATAGAAAATCCCTCTCACATCACATGTTTATGCCATTAATTCTCAACCTCATTCGATGGTTCCTTTGTAATATTCAGTGTCTCCTCCAGTCTATCAACCTATCTATGCCCATATCCCCACTCAGCAATTGCCACAACAATCTGCCTAGTCCCAACAATCGTATCATGCTCCTATTTCTCAACAACAAGTATTTTATCAACCTCCACCTCAATCACAACCCATGATTTACACCCACCCATATCAAGTTCCTCAAACTCCCACACATCTGCAAATTCAACAACCACCTCTCATTCCTCAAGAAACTATTCCCAATGATCCCATGCAGGTCTTAGTAAGTCGATTAGCTAACCTAGAGGCCGCTACTTTGGGGTCCAAAGTCACATTATCCTACGAACAAATATGTAACGAACCCATCCATCCATCCATGCCAATTAAACCATATCCTCTACACTAGGAATTTCCAAATTTCACCAAATTTAATAATAAAGAGGACCCATAACAACATCTCCGAGCATTCAAACATGCATGTTATCTTATCGCACATGACCAGGATTTGATGCTCCGTACCTTCCCCATGTCCTTAGCTGGTCCTGCCTGTATTGGTACAATAATATCCCCCAATATTCCATATTTTCTTTCTCTCATCTTGCACAATTATTTCTAGAACACTTCTCAATTAATATTATGCGTAAGGTAACCATCAATGATCTGTATACCATCGACAATTCAAAGATGAATCCATTACGGATTTCGTCACATGATGGCATAATATTATAAATCAATTATCTTTTCCTCTTCCTCAAAATGATCTAATCGAACTCTTCATGCGCTGTTGTGCTGAAGCATATTGCCTCTACTTTGCAAATTTAATCATTTCAAACTTTTGAGGAATCTTTCACCATGGCTCGCAAGCTTAAGACATGTGCCCTCGAACAGGGCCATTTAAAATTGAAATCAAATAAGTACAAATAGGAATTCATTAGACCATCTGCATCAAATGATAAGTCAAAAATAGCGGCCAACGTTGTCATTATTAAATCATCTCTTGAATCTACATCTACTACATTAGCTCAACAATGATTCACACGACCAACGCCTAATTATACTCCTCTTGGGAGTCATACATCACGATCTTTGATAAATTAATGATAGTAAACTTGATCACACTACCGCCTATCTGACCAGTTGATGAGTCTAGGCCAAAACCCACATGGTATCATGAGGACCATTACTGCAAATACCATCAAGTCTGAGGACATGACATAGAGAGATGTCGAACTTTCAAGGATTTGGTCCAAAGAATCATTGATTGGGGAGATCTTCAGGTAGATAATCCAAATGCTTCACCTAATCAACCATTAGACATTTTTAAACAACCATTTCTAAACCATGCACCCACATCAACAATTCAAACCACCACTACTTCTACATCCCAAACTCCTAATGCCCACACCATAAATACTATACACGTTGTTGATGAAGATACTGATTTCATCCACAAATTTACCTTCTTCATCAACCATCATATACACCACCTAGACACTCTCCCTACATCCACAATCTCTTCAACACTCATCCCCATACCAACATCATTCATATCTATGTCCACCTCAGCGTCTCTTCCCACACCCACACCCATTTCCACACCTATCACACTTTCCCCATTTACAAATATTACTCCTGCTTTGTCACTTATTACACCTACTTCATCAAATCCGATTACCTTATCTATAATCATTCCACCTTTACCCATTATCCCATCCTTAGCATCACTTCCAATCCCTCTTTCCGTACTTTTACCCACACCTACTACATCCACTATTGTAAACACATCTATGTCACCTTCCTCTTCTACGAAAATGTCATCACTTGAAGACTTTTGGAAAGAATTTCAACTTGCCTTGACTTCAAATTATCGTCCCATATCCTCTATATAATCATACACCCACACTGTAGACACCAAAATTGGGTCACACTCCCCTTGGTCCCTCGTCAACTAACCAACTCAAACATACTCACCTAACCATGGCCCCTTCCACCCCACATTAATATTAATTTAATTAAGTTAATTAAATTAATTAATATCCTCACAATATTTATTATCTAATTATCTTAATTAAATTGATTTCTACCCTACAACCTCACCTAGACACCTCATCTAGCCACCTCACCCTAAATCTATTCTTAGTATGTTGCCATAACTAACTAAGACTTAGTTCAACCCTAGAAATCAATGCCCATTATCTCCATAACCATATTCCCGCATAGAAAAAGGAAACTTTGGCTTTAATATGCGAGAATAGAGAGATATGGCGGAATCGATTGCCATGATCTGCTATTCTTAGTAAACCTAGGGAATCCTGCCTTAACCGGCCACTGGTCACATCGAAACCATAGCAGGTCAACCCATAATTATCTTTAATTACCATTTATTCTCTTTGGTAACCTGGTGTCAAGGTTTGGCACATTCGAGAGATTAAGGAGAGAGATCAAAGCTACATCCAAGCAGAACCAACATCCTTTCACGCATCCAGACATCCCACAGCTTATCACGGAAAAATCCTGAAGCATTGCACTCACGAATCATTACGGGATCCCGCTGCTTCTGATATCAAACACCATTCTTATGATCAACTTCCATTACCATTTAGTCATGATGTCCACATCACAGTAAGTATATTTCCACCAGCATTGTCCATTTTAGTGTAATATCTTATGTTATTTATGTCATCATTTTATACATTACATGCTCATTCCTCCATCTCTTCTTTTATCATATAACCCAACCATCTCCTTTACCCACATCACCAAATCACCCATCCTCACCTTTTTTTCATCCATGATTATACATGATACCTCTATAAACCTCTTTATCCACCCTACCATCTCTATTAAATCGCAGATCAAACCTGCCCGATCGATTTCTTTGAATTTCTTACACCCAGGCCTTCACGCCTGCTAGGTTACATAACTTGTCATCATTTCTACAAAAATCATCATCGTTAATACCGGACTGACGTCATTCTCTATGTTTTATACTTTGACCCCGAGAACGAGAACCCAACAACCGCTCATCAATTGACCTAAACAACCCGAGAATCGGACCACGACTAGTCCCACCAACCTGACAACTACCTACTTTCCAGATCTGACCATAGCCTAGCCTGTTATGTTAAGATTTACTTATTTTACTTGAATGAAATACCTAAATCATATCAACTACAGTAGGATTTCCCTTGTTTCTTGAAATTAAATTGATTTAAACAGTGGATTGACAGCCATCTAGGAAGTATCACACTTTCTCGGAGCTAGCACATGCTAGGTAGTCCACTGTCATATATCATTTAACTATTCTTTTGTGGTCTCTTTGTTTATTTAAGGTAGTTCCTCCTAGCCAAAAGGAAGCTCTCACAGTCAGCAGTGGATTGAGAAGTCAGAATGCACACAACAACCTTCAACCAACCAACATAAACAAGTATTCCTCCTCACCAATTACCCTTATCTGTTTCGTCACTTCTAGAAATGTAAAGAAAAAGGTGAAACATTTTGGCACGCCCGGTGGGACCCATCGGGGTTCTATTACATTTTATTCATTCCTAGGTGAAAGTTGTGTGTTTTTTTCCCTTCAAGAAGCTTACACATTAATCTTCTTCCTTGGTAATCCTCTTTTCTTTCTATTTTCTCTAAACGAAACATTTCTCTTGGTGCATTTAAAAAGAATCATTTCTTCTTTCTTTCTACATTTTTAGTGAAAGAGCATACCCTCTCCTATTCATCATTTGTGTCATCGAATGTAATCTTTTGATTTGGGCTTAAAATTAAGTGGATTACATTCGATGTGCTACGTTTAGCTCGCATTAAAAATGAGGGCAACCTATATGCTGGAAGTCATGCCCAGCTGATGGTTGACACAAAGAATCGTAGAAAGAACATTCTCTCTCTCTCTCTGAGTCTTACCAAACTACACAAATTAAAATAAACACATCTTTCTTAAACAACATCTTTTTGGGAACACTGTCAACGATCACACGGATCAAAGGATTGGCAGGTACTCCCCATCTCATTACTTTTGTCGAGTCATATCTTAGAGGATAGCCCACCCCCACCATAACATAACCCGAAAACTCACCTTCTAGATTTCTTTCTTTGTAGGACGCCTTCCTAACCAAAACATTTTGTTCTACATACACACAGTCAGTTCTAAATAGCGTAAGCTAAACAAACATAAAGGAAAAATCAATCTTAGGATTGTATTTTTCTTAGTGTTCTGCTTGGTTTGTGTTTTGAGGTGAGAGGACACGTTTCTCCATTTTTATTTCTCCTTGCATGTTGCACCATCATAGTTGGATTATTCTAACTTTGTCTAAGTGTGCTTGGGCCCCATCTTCTCATTCTCAGATTTCTGAGTCTGATTCTCCACTTCATTTAAATCACAATCCAATTTTCTTCATTTTTGTCTCAATTTCCACATGCTTAGGTGTCGGTCTAATGACCATCGTCGGTTTTCATTTGATTGTCTACATCGATAATATATGTATATGATGCGTTATGATCGATGGTGGTGCTAGCATTAACATCATCTCCTCCCATGCATACAACCAAATGCACATACCTGCCAAATGCATGCATAATAACCTAGTTATGTTGCACTCCTTTAATGACGCCATGACCTCTACCCTAGGTACCAGTCATCCTCCATGTCCGTGTAGGTCCCCGCACTATCCCAGAACTATTCTATGTCCTAGAGGGAAATTTCAAAATAATTTTTTGCTTGGATGACCTTGTATCTGAGCCATGGGTTGTGTTCCTTTGAATTTACACCGTTGACTCAAATTCAAACACAAAGTTCATAACTATACCATCTATTCGACCCATCACCTTTCAAAACCTGTAATATGCTTTACCGACCCAATGACATTCTTGTACCCATTAAGGAATCTACCTCCATGACCACTTCTTCTTCACCCATGACCCCATGCACCAATGTCACAACTACCCCTCCCACACCTAAATCTTCTATTCTCTTTGCTACCACAACCTCCACAGCTAACCCATCTACCTCCCAATCAACTGATTCCACCTCCAGCCAAACCCCTACTACTTCATCTATTCTATCTACCCACATATTGACCATTGATCCCTTGGAAGGTGTTTTTCAACACCTCACTTTGGGGAGTATTTCTGTCTGATGTTAATACATTCCTTACCCCATGAGAGTATGGAAATCTTCGCCAACACACTCACATGAGCATTTTCTTTATGGTCCTCCCCACCTTCATACCAATCTCACCTATGGGGGACTTGATACTTCCACTTATACACCCGAACCACCATCGTAAACTTCGTCCCTTTTAACTGCCGACCTTGATCTCTCACCAATCCCGCTTCATCCACACATTCCTACACTAATGTGAATGGAAAGTTTTGTTTTGGATTTTACGAGAAAGGTCGTCACATTGTTATTCCATGCACCACCCACAAGCACAACGACCGTAGTGATATCTTCTTTGTTGAACTATCTTCCAAGAAATCCCACATTGAACTCATTGGGGATGATGACCCTTCTTCATCCCATTCTGCACCTTCACCACCTTCACCACTTTCACCAACAGAGTCGATGGATCCAGAATCTATTCCTCCTAACATTTTTTTTTCATAAACACCATTTCCTTAGGACTTTTGACTTATCAACACGATGCCAAGGCTCCTTCTTCTCTTCCCTTCATGTATCTCAGGCTGTTTGAAGACGATACACCTTCTATTAACATCATTGATGTCGGGATGATGAGTCTATTATCACTTATCTCAGTGCAGAAGACTCTTATATTCACCAGTCATTTCCATCTGAGACAAAAACCATGTTGAATGAATCGACTATCGAAGTCAACATCAACACTCAGGACAACCCACACATTCTAAAAATTGGCCAATCTTTAGATGTTGCTGAACATGAAGCCATTAATTCTTTCCTCAAAAATCATAACCATGCTTTCACTTGGTCCTATGCTGATATGCCTGGTATTGACCCCACCATAGTGGTCCACAATATCATAACCATTCTGAAGCAAAGCACGTAAAACAAAAGTCATGCGAAAATGCACCCTTGCGTTACTTTTCTAGTCAAAGAAGAACTTTGGTGCCTTCTCTCAATTTCATTAATCTTACCCATTGACTACCCCCAATGGATTTATACCATTTTCCCTGTTACTAAAGTGACAAGGGGACTTTGCATTTTCACAGATTTCCGTGACCTCAACCTAGCTTTCTCGAAAGATGACTTTCCTCTGCTTGGTATTGACCATCTGGTTGATCTTACTGTTGGTCATGAGATTCTCTCAGTCATGGATGGATTCTTGGGTTAAAACCAAATCTTGCTTGCCCCAGAGGATCAACAAAAACCTATTTCATCACCCCTTGGGGGACCTTATACTATCGATTCATGCCTTTTTGTCTCAAAAATGTTGGTGCTACATATCAGCGGGCTATGACTTATATCTTCCATGAAATCATGCACCATATATTGGAAGATTACGTAGATGACCTCCTCGCAAAATCCAAACGTCGGTCCAAACACCTCATAGTTCTAAAGACCATCTTTGACCAACTCATTAAGTATTGTGTTCTCCTTCAACCCAAGAAATGTGTCTTCACAATTCTCTTAGGAAATCTCCCCCAGGATTTATCGTTTCCTTACATGGCATAGAGGTTGACCTAATAAAGTTAAGGCAATTCTGAAAATGCCTCTGCCCACTAACCTTCATCAACTCCATAGCTTACAAGGTAAGTTACAATCCATTCTCCAGTTCATTTCACAAATTTTTGACCGTTTTCAACCATTTCATCATCTTCTTAAAAATGATGTCTCCTTCAAATGGGATGATGAATGCCACAAAGATTTTGAGGCCTTAAAACAATACCTTCTCCAACCACCCATACTCATTCCTCCTAAAGATGACCAAGCCTTTTACCTATACATATCTGCTACTAATCACTCTTTAGGGGCCATGCTTTCTCATCACGACAAGCAACATAGGGAGTAGGAGGTTTATTACATAAGCCATACTCTCCTAGACTACAAAACTAGATACACCCATGCCGAAAAACATTACTTAGCCTTAGTTTTTGTTGCCACCAAACTTCGTCATTACCTACTCAACCAAAAAACCTATGTTGTCACCAACACTGACCCCTTACACTTCATGTATGCCAAACCTTACCAAAACCAATGTGTTGCATGGTGGATCATGCTTCTCACATATCTAGACCTCGAATTCATTCACCAAAAGTCTATCAAGGGCCAGGCCATTGATGACCAGCTTGCTTAATGCACCTCTCTCCAAAAATCAACTCTCTAAATTTGATTTCCCCGATGAATCCATCGCCACCCTTTCCTTAGACGATACCATTTATAAGATGACATTTTTTTATGACTATAAATGTCAGCATGGGTTAGGTGCAGGTGTTATCCTCATTCCCCATGATGGTGAACCTATGCTTCTATCCTTCAAACTTGATTTTGATTGTACTAACAACATTTCCAAGTACGAAGCACTCTTATTAGGCATTCAAACCGCCATTTCCCTAGATGTTAAATCAATTAACATCTTTTGTGACTCTCAACTGGTAGTAAACCAAGTCAATGGTATTTACCATTTCCGTAACAAAGTACTTCGAGGTATAAAAATCATGTTGACACACTCTTGACCTCATTTGATCGGTATGAAATACAAACCATTCCACATTCCACTAACAAATTTGTAGATACCATGGCCTATCTTACCTCTCAGATACCTGATTCACCCTCTGAATCTAAAATCTTTGTCACAGTACAAAGGTTGTAATCACCTTCTTATTCACACCATGACATTAGCTTTGTGGGAACTATTGAACCAAACCCACACAACCTTTGGTATAAGCAGCTCGTAGACTACCTTTCCTTGTCCATCTTACCTTTTTATCTCACCCATAATGGACAACGCACCTTTCTCAAAAGGGCCTCTCGATATGTCATCATGGGTGGCCTTATTTATAAACGAGGATTTGATGGTATCCTCTTATAATGCCTTATAGGTTCTGAAATTCCTTATACCATTAAGGAAGTTCATGACGACATATGTGGTGGTCACTTCAGTGGTCTCGTTGTTGCTAAACGCATCCTTCACCTAGGCTATTATTGTTTGAACCTCAACCATGATTGTTGTGACTATGACAAACATTGTGTTAAAGGCCAACAACATGCCAATCTTCATCATACACCTAATCATACCTTATAGGTCTCCCATGATCTTGTTGGAGAAATCAATCCCCATTCTTCCCAAAGACATAAATGGATCATCACTGCTACCGAATACTATACCAAATGGTTTGAAGTCATCCCTCTCATTTCTACAAAATCTGAGAAAATCAGCCCAGAATTCATTAATCATCACATTATTTGTTGCTTTGGTATTCCACATTGCCTCATCAGTGATAATGAAAAACAATTCAAAAAAAAAATCTTACGGAAACTCTTTGACGCATTCGGCATTTAACTTGGTTTCTCTTCACCATATTACCCACAAATGAATGGCCAAGAAGAATCCACCAATAAAACCCTGAATAAAATTCTTATGAAAGTAGTTGACGATACTGGGAAGGATTGGCATACACACATTCCTTTCACCTTGTGGGTTTACCGCACTAGTATTCACACTTCAACTGCTGCCACTCCTTTTTCTCTGGTCTATACTACAGAGGCTTTCTTGCCTATCGAGGTCGAAATTCCATCTCTATGTATCTCTCTCCAAGACATGCTCAATGATGGCGAATTTCGTCGATTATTTAGCACAACTTGAGTTATTAGAAGAATGCCATCTTAATGCTCTTGACCATCTCCAAGTTTATCAAAAATACATAAAATGTTCCTATAACAAGTGTTTCCATGAACGAACCTTCGAAATCAGTGATCTCGTCATGAAATAAAATCAACATGTAACCAAAGCGAGAAAAAAGTAAACGGGAAATTTTTCTCCTAATTGGCTTAGACCATAT
The DNA here is from genome assembly GCA_018340775.1 of Taxus wallichiana var. yunnanensis. Taxonomy (NCBI): domain Eukaryota; kingdom Viridiplantae; phylum Streptophyta; class Pinopsida; order Cupressales; family Taxaceae; genus Taxus; species Taxus wallichiana. The sequence continues at coordinate 645,988,361 of CM031241.1, read as the reverse complement.
ATCGTGACTCATGCCTATAGATCGGGTTCCTATAATTTGTCTTCACTCGGCCAGTAAACCCGAACCTTGATCCCCTCAATACCTTTCATATTTGACCATTCTATTGTTGACCTCAAATTCCTACATTACCTTTTACCTATTTCATGCTCGTTCCTTGAGCGCCATTCACCTCTCTTATTACCCATTTTCCCTATATGACTAAACAAGAATCATGTGCTTACCCGTCACCTTTCTACCTTCTCTTAAATATGAGTACCATGGCTCTGCTCATGGCATGATTCTCATGGATACTTTTCATCCTTTCTAGGATGAAATCCCATGGTCGTTCCTCACCTACTCTACCTCTATCACAGTTCATCTTTGGATGCTTCACCTTTTCCTCCTAAACAAGGACCCAATTTTTCACCGTAGTCTTGTCCATGACTTAAAATCCCAAAAATAATTAATAAATGGGATCCAACTCCTTGAGTCAAACTTCCAATAAAAGATGACTCCCACAAAATGACATCTCTCTCTCTAATTTGCCATTATAAATAGATGCTCCTTGAAGGACAACTATATAAAGCTTTTCATATTATATGTAGTCTATCACAAAGAAGACTACTCTTGCAAAAATAAAATAAAAATATTCAGAAAGTTTCCCACATCAATCAGCTTCACGAAGAGCTCGGGGATAATTTACTCATCCCACATCGATCAGTCTATCCAAAATAAAAGTCAAAAGAAAAAGAAATTTTTTTTGTCATGGACTTGCCTATCGTGATCCTAGATCTCTTGCCCAATAGGAATGCCACCTTGTCCCACATTATGCTGCAACCAACCATTTTAACCTCATCACCTTTTTCACCCTCACTTCCTACTACCTCAAGGGAGTTGTTGTAAATGTGACATTTCGTGATCATGTGACTTTCTTCACCTTTAGAATAATCAATCATGTAATGCCTTTAGGGTCTTATGTTCACTAGCCTATCTAAGGTATGGTCATCCCATTATGATCCTTACCAATTAGGTGGCTCTCCTGCATCCTCTTATGTTTCAACTTCTTCATTACTTATTGATTATCCTATACAGGACTAGACCTTTGACACTGCATCTTGAGAATTCCTCTTTCACTAAACTCAATCTAAAATCACCCATACCTATCTACCCATAGTTCACCCCTTCCTAAAATGACCTAAAATCAACCATACCTATGACCTAGACTCAAACATGCCTAAAAACCTACCCACTCATTCCACAACCTCATTAAAATTATTCCGTAGCTTATGGGAGAACTAATCCACCCGAGGTCCCTTTTCACTGGGGCTATGTAGGAAGCACTTCGAGGGCATGGGGCCCTTGAAGGTTAGCTCAGCCACCCTCTTACCCTAACCAATTTCCCCTATTTTCCTACTCATGTGCTACCTTAGTCATTTTCCATTTTATATTAGCAATTGGAAATTAAAAACAAACATCAATTAACAAAACACATCATAAGATCAAATAATATTTCTTTTTATGTTTCCATGATATCACATATTTGGAAATTTAAACCATAGCATCATCATTTAGTTTTCCATGTTACCAATAGCTAGAAAATTAAATCAAAACCAAAAACCATCATGACTCCACCATACCTTTGACTCCGACTCAATCCATGCGTAAACGTGATCGACTCAATCCATGCCTAAACCGACTTGACTCAATCCATGCCTAAACTAACTTGAATCCATCCATGCCTATGACCTGACTCCATCCATGCCTAACCAACCTGAATCCATCATACCTAAATTAACTAGTCTCTAACACAAACACAACTGACAATATGAAATTGCAAACATAATTCCAACATCATGTCATAAAACCACCATCTCTATAAATGAATAATCAAAACACATTATCCATCCATAATACATGGGTATCACACATACAATTATATCAAATATCTTTGGAACCACAAGCTGTATAAACATCATAACCTCAAAAATCTCATATGCATCCTCACTATCTTGACACGTAGGCGGTATGTATATCAAAAATAATCAAAATGACAATGCACGAGGAGCTCAATCATCTCCTATCGATATCCATACTTGTCAGTATGTCTCCTCCTCTACTCCTCTGGCCCGACACCTAGCTAACCTCTCTCCACCTCACCACAGTCGACCTCGATGGTGCACCTCTGGAGCCCCAGGCCTCCGTAAAGGCTGCGTAGCATCACCCTAACCCTATCCACTGGGCTCGCCAGCCCCATGTACTCTCCACACTTGCGTGCGGGATATTCTCCTCTCACTGAGCCCTATTGTGCTCTATGCTCCGCATAGGGGACATCTATACCTATATCCATCAAGTGATCCTGATAATAGTGTGCCTCACCTAGGGCATCCTTTAATCTGGCCATCATCACTATCTGTAGATGTTCCATGGGTCTCAACGTAGCCTGTGAGCTATGCCCCGCTAAGAAGAGTCTCTGACCCTATACATGTCCAATGGGACCTTGTCCATGAGCCTGTGTTGGTGCTTGTGCAATGATCTAGGCCTGTAGGGCCACAATATGTGTCTGTGGCTAACTGGGCCTACAACCCTATGACATGTGCCTGAAGGGTAGCTACCTACCCCTCGACTCCATCCCCACCACGAGCAGTGTACGCCTGTAAAGGCGTGACATGGGCACGAAGGGTCACGACATGTGCCTGTAATGTGGCAACCTCTATATGTGACCCTATCAACTACCCCTATAAACCTATAATCTAGGCCTATAAGGTGGCCACCTGCCCCTGCAGTGTATCCCTTTGAACTATGAGGGTGGCTAGATCTAGCTACCCTGGCCTTGGTGGTGATGCTCATAGATTGGCTGCCCACCAATACCTATATGCATCTGTATAACCTGCATCATCAATGTGCCTATCTATTGGCTGCTCCTCCTGCCCTGTCGGTACTTTCAGTCAGGGTGGAAACATAGGTCTCTCCACATCATCCCTCCTGTACTGTGGAAATGGTGGGGTCACATCCTGGGGCGAGACCGAGGCTGCGTCTAAACCACCATGTACAGTGGTATCATCTCATGCTCTCCGACACAAAGCCCCTCTATCCACCAGAGCAACTGTAACTCCTCCAATTGCTCTGTCATGCGCTGATATGAGGGATAACCCACATACGGCCACCAGATGATATCTACACCCAATAGACCCTCCAGCCTCTTCCTGTAATAGGCTACATCATGTGTCATCCGAGCTCCCCGACGCGCTCCACCAATTGGCATCCACCACCTGAAACCACATCTGACCATACCAGTCCCAAATGCATCAGCCTGAGGAAACCCAATCGAGACGAACGCACACATGTGCTTGTAGGCCCAACAATGAAGAAGAAATGTGTAGCACACGCTGAACCTCCCTAGCCTCCCATAGGCCCTCAACTCTTTGTATTACTACACCAGGTAGGTTGGTGCCCAAGAAAAACATGTCTTCTCCTCCATTTCAACCACAAATGTCATTACCCTTTTCCTACCCAAAAACCTATACCCACATCACATTTTCCTATTTTAAATATGAAGGATCTGGATAGAATCCTACCTCGTCTCATTGTCACCGGTGTGGTGGTACGAATATCTCGCTTGAACTAGTTTCACACCCGAACCTTATCCTGCCTCTTCCATGGCCAAATCACCAAATCCAATCCTCCTGACCTCCACCCAATCAAATCCTCCACACCAATCTTGTGGACCCATCTACCTTCCTCGTCTAGCCAACCTGATCTCTCCACCTCAGTCGGGTACTGTCCCTCATACTTTCCTCTCAAAAGGCACCAAAAGTTATGTGATCTATCATTTTCCCAAAAGTCAAAAAGCACAAATGAATCCATATTTTGTGGATTTTCTTTTTATATACCCACCCGACCCGACTGACGTCGGTCAGGTTGTGCCCTAGTAAACCGATGACGATTACCCTAAACCGGCGTCGGTTACCAACTTATTCACTTATGGCCCATTTTTCTCCATATTTGACCCAACTTAACCAACCCAACCCCCGTTTGACCTTACCCACCCTTATTTCACCCTACCTAAAATCCTACATTACCTATCCTTGTCCCTAATTGGGTTTGGAGACTTGTTATTCTACCCATACCTCGGCCTCACTTGTTCTATGACCCATCTACGGACTCGGAACATATTCAGTGACCTTTGACCCCATGTGCTCGCTATACCTTGAAAAAATATTACTCGTGTTGTTTGGCCTAATGACCTTACTTTGCCTATTGTCATGTTGTTTATCCTAACCCAACCTTTGGTGTACCTAAACATACCTAAACATTCCCGCACTGAATTGCATTGTGCTTCAACACCTTATCCTATACCTTGGATACCGAAATCACTTCAACCTTGTTTGGATGAACCCACTTGACCTTAGACAAGGTAGAGTTTTCAAGCTCTTCATGCTTGTAGTGTGTCACGCTTTTTTTATGTGCGTGCGTTTAGACCGACTACCTTTGACCCTAGCCCATTTACTTGTTTTCCTGATTTGACATTTAACCCATTACCCCACTACCCCTACATCTTCATCACATCCACCTTTTATCAAACCACTCACTGATTCTGTCTTCCACCTCATTAGTTCCTAGTTTTAGGGGTCTCACCTTCACCCACACATGGGGCAACCACATCTTATTTTTTTCATCGTCGCTACCAATACAAGCTACACAACAAAAAGGGGCAAAATGTGGACACCAAAATTGGGTCACACTCCCCTTGGTCCCTTTTCAACTAACAAACTCAAACATACTCACCTAACCATGGCCCCTTCCACACCAATTAATATTAATTTAATTAATTAAATTAAATTAATTCATATCCTCACAATATTTATTATCTAATTATCTTAATTAAATTAATTTCTACCCCACCACCTCACCTTGACACCTCATCTAGTCACCTCACCCTAAATCTATTCTTAGTATGTTGCCATAACTAACTAAGACTTAGTTCAACCCTATAAATCAATGCCCATTATCTCCATAACCATATTCCCACATAGAAAAAAGGCAACTTCGGCTTTAATCCGCAAGAATAGAGAGATCTTGCGGAAAGGATTGCCATGATCTGCTATTCTTAGTAAACCTAGGGAATCCTGCCTTAACCGATGCCGGTCACCCCGAAACCATCGTCGGTTACCATTTATTCTCTTTGTAACCTTGTGTCAAGGGTTGGCACATTCGGAGATCAAGGGAGAGATATTAGAGCTGCATGTAAGAAGAACCAACATCCTTTCACGCATCCAAACATCCACAGTTATCACCAGGACAGATCCTAAAGCATTACACTCATGGAATCATTCTGGGAGCCACTTTGCTATGGTACCAAACACCATTCTTCTGATCAACTGCCATTACCATTCATTCATCATGTCTACATCATAGTAAGTATATTTCCACCAACATTTTCCATTTTAGTGTAATAGCTTATGTTATTTTTGTCATCAGTTTATACTTTGCATGCTCATTCCTCCATCTCTTACTAGCTTATAACTCAACCATTTCCTTTACCCACATCACCAAATCACCCATCCTCACCTATTTTTCATCCCTGAGTATACCTGATACCTCTATAAACCTCTTTATCCACCTACCATCTCTATTAAATCGCATATCAAACCCTGCAATCAGATTTCTTTGAATTTATTTCACCCCGACCTTACCGATGCCGGTTACCCATAACCGTCATCGGTTCTGCAAAAATGTCATCATTCATACCGGACCGACGTCATTCTCTATGTTTTATACCTTGACCTAGAACAGAACCAAACAACCTCTCATCAATTGACCTAAACAACCCAAAATCAGACCCTAACCAGTCCCACCACCCTGACAACTAGCCTACTTTCCAGATCTGACCATATCCTAGCCTGTTATGTTAAGATTTACTTATTTTACTGGAATGAAATGCCTAAATCATATCAAATATAGTAGGATTTCCGTTGTTTCTTGCATTAAATTTTTTTAAACAGTGCATTGACAACCATCTAGGAAGTATCACACTTCCGGAGCTAACACACGTTAGGTAGTCCACTGTCATATATCATTTAACTATTCTTTTGTGGTCTTTTTTTTTATTTCAGGTAGTTCTTCCTAGCCAAAAGTAATCTCTCACATTTAGCAGTGGATCAAGAAGTTAGAACGCGCACAATAACCTTCAACCAACCAACATAAACAGGTATTCCTCCTCACCCATTACCTTTATCTATTTCTTCACTTTTAGAAACGTAAAGAAAAAGGTGAAACACACATATCTCATCAATCCCCACTCATACCTATGACAATAACATCTTTATCTCCTCCTGTATAAATTATTTTCATTCCTTCCAAGAGTACCTATTCATAGACAAGATATAGACCCCCATTTCCCCAACATCCTCTTTCACATCCTAAAAAAATTAGACCTCAATGTCCTAATATCAATCCCCTTGAAGCCACACCATCTTCCTCTATTTTAGGACCACACCCTTCATCCTCTTATTCCATTTTGGGAGCATCCCCTTCATAAAAAACCTATACTACTAATAGGGCAACAAAATGACCCTTTTCCAAACCACACTCGGGCGAGTCGAAGGCATCCACATCCTCCACCAATATCCCACATCAAATGCATTCATCTCCCCTTCCCAAATCCAAGACAATGTCAAAGGCTACCATTACACCACTACATGTCCAGAATCACCCCAAAATCCTCCATCTATGGCTCCAGGGTATTATACCACCATTTTTTATCAGTTACTCCAAGCCTTAGCAATCACCTTACCACCAATTAAACCTTTCAACCCAAGTTCACCGAGGCCATCGTGGTTTAAATATAATCTTGTTTATGCATTTCACCATGCCCCGGACATGACACTGAACACTACAAATCTCTCCAATCCATTGTACACCACTTTTTCAATGAGAATCAACTTCTTAATGAAAAAAACCAACTCTTCCACCAACCCAACCAGCCCCCTCATCCCAACATGCATCTGTCAGAACATCTAGACCACCCCTTTAATCAAGGACTCTTCCACTCCTCTACCACCAAAAGAAGATACATCTAAAGACACCACAAACCTACCACCAAAAGAGGATGATTCCAAGGATGGTCCCCCTCTTTTGATCAACGTTGTTTGGATAACCACCCATTCAGGACCACATAATCCTAAATCCACCTCACAACCCACTCCAAAGAATTTTGTCACTATCCCTCCTCCTAAGGAACTTGCTACCTCCACATCCCCATCACAACCAAAAATTTCATCGCTTCTCCTACCACTCATCCCACATCAACATCTCCATCTTCCTCTAAGGTCAAGGTATTTGTTTTGGCACTCCTAATCATGATTCCATCAAATAAACCATTATTAAACAACTCTATTAGGACCCGGTAAAAATGTCACTTGATGAGCTTTCTCAAAGCTCTCCACACCACAAATAGGCTCTTATGGAAGTTACTGAAATGCATCTCAGTATCATCTAATGAGCCTCAACCTTTCGTATCCTTAGCTGGTGCCTTCACAACATCTATTGCCATGTCCTTTGAGGATTCATAAATCCCCAAGATACCATAGGAAGAACATGATCTACCTCTATTCATCATAGTCCACATCAATGACACATGTATCGATGAACCATGATTGACAATGGTGCTAATATCAACATCATTTCCTCGTATACCTTCAATCATCTCAAACTTCCTAACACCATTGTTGCTAAATATCCTACCATCCTCTGTGGCTTTAATGATGTTGTAACTCCCCCATTAGGAACAATTTTCCTTCCTATTCGCATTGGCCATAAACTCCTCCACGAGCTCTTCTACATCATCGAAGGAGAATTCCAATACAATATTTTACTTGGACGTCCTTGGATTCGTGACATGCATTGTGTCCCATCTACCCTCCATTGTTGTATAAAATATGAACATGAAGGGACCATGTATGCTCTTCCTTCTCATGTCCCTCCTTTCAAGACATGTTGCATGATCTATAGACCTAAGGATGTCCTTGTCCCCAAAGCTAACTTTTCTTCTGGTGTATCCACTAGTTCTTCTGTGCCTCCATCCAAATTACCCCATAATGGATCCTCTGATGTTGTGATGTAACACCTTGCCTTGGGAGAATATCAAATCCTCACTCTTAATGTGCTTCCTTCTCTTAATCATCTTGGTCACCCTGATAAGGCCCCTATGTATCAATCAAATGTTGGGGAAATCATCTCATTTGGCCCTTATTCTCTAAAACCAACCTAATCTATGGCGGCCTTGATCAACCTTCTTCTCATGTTGAAGATTTCCCTCACACCAAATGATATACATGAGGTTTTAGGTTTCTCAACAAACCATCCTTCACTCACACATAACACCAATCGTTGTGCATGGAAGGGGTTTGGTATGGGGTGTTATGAACAAGGCCCTCATGACATTTCTTCACCAAATCCCATGAATCATGTGAAAAATTTATCTTGGGATACAAATATCCCTCCATCCCTCCTTCAGAACATCTACATCTTCTCCCATTCACCTTGATTCGCCTACTTATTCTTCATCCAACTACCTTACTAATTTAGATGACACTTCTTCTCCATCCGAATATCCTACTAATTTGGATAATATCCCATCTCCATCCGACTATCCTACTAATTAAGATGAAACTTCTTCTCCATCTGACTATCCTACTAATTTAGATAATATCTCATCTCCATTTGACTATCCTACTAATTTAGATGACACTTCTTCTCCATCAAACTATCCTATTAATTAAGATAATATATCATCTCCATCTCGACTATCCTACCAATTCAGATGATACCTTCTCTCCATCCAACTATCTTATTGATCCAGTTCTAGATGATACCGTCTTTGTCCCCCCTAAATTTTCTTTTTAATATCGACCATTCCTCTTGGACCAATCACTTATCAAGTTCAAAATGAAACCCGGTATTTTCCCCTTAAACAACCAGAGATGGTAGAGAAAGATTCCCCTATCATTGAAATTCTTCAATGTGGTAAAGATAATTACATTCTTTCTTACATGTTGGCCGAAAATTCTCATATCTAGAAATCCCTTAAGAACTCAAAGCCTTCACCACATTCTTATCCAAACATAACCAAGATTTTGCATGGTCATATTCTGATATGCCAGGTCTTGTTGTTCATAACATCATTACCATCCCCAACACTAAACCGGTTAGGCAGAAGCTTCACCGCATGCATCCTTGAGTTGCTCTTCTTGTGAAAAAATATCTGTAACATCTTCTTCTTCCAATTTCATCATCCCCATTGACTATCTCTAATGGGTTTATAACATCGTACATGTTGCTAAAATGTCAGGAAAGCTTCGTATATGTACTAAATTTCAAGATCTTAACCTTGCTTTCCCTAAAGACAATTTTCATCTTCCAAATATTGATCAACTTATAGATCTTACCAAGGGAAATGAGATGCTTTCTTTGATGGATGGTTTTTCGGGCTATAATCAGATTCTAATCACACTGGAAGATCAACACAAGAAATATTTTATCACCCCATGGGGTATTTTTTGTTATCGTGTCATCGCCTTCGGTTTGAAGAATTTCAGGGCTACGTATCAACAAGCCACGACATATATCTTTCATGACCTCATACATCAAACAGTAGAAGACTATGTTGATGACATCTTGGAAAATTCCAAACATCGATGTGATCACCTCTTGGTCCTTGAAATCATTTTCGAGCGTCTCATTTGTTTATTCCTTCACCTCAATCCAACAAAGTGTGTTTTCGGTTTTCTTACTAGAAAATTCCTTGGCTTCATCGTGTCTATCAGGGGCATTGAGGTTAACCCCATAAAAATTAAATAAATCCTTAAAATTCCCCCTCCTTCCAATATCAAGTAGCTTCATAGTCTTCAAGGCCACCTCCAATCTATTCATCATTTCATATTGCAACTTTCCAATCGATGCCAACCCTTTCATCACCTTCTTTGAAAGACATAAATTTTGATTTGGATCACAAATTTCAAAAGGCTTTTGATGATCTTAAATGGTGTATTTTATCTCTGTGGTACTCACACCTCCACACAAGGGAGACCCATTTTATTTATACATCTCCATAAATAATCATGCTCTAGGAGCCATGTTAGAACATTGTGATGGCCAAGTCCATGAACAAGCCATCTATTACATCAATCAAACTCTTCATGACTACGAAACATGGTACACTCAAGCTAAAAAATTGTGTTGCGCTATTTTATTTGCTACATTGAAACTTCGACACTATCTTCTTAATCAAAAGACCTATATTGTTACTAGCTTCTAACCCCTCAAAATAATGCATTCTAAACCATATCATAATGATTGTATCACTCATTGGCTTCTTCTAATGATTGAGTTTGACCTTGAATTCATCCCTCAAAAATATATTAAGGCCCAAGCTATTACTGACCAACTAGCACAAGGACCTCTTCCCAATATTTAACCTCCTCATGAGCACCTCACATACAAATCCATCAATTAGTTTCATCATGATCCCCTTAAAATGACCCTCTTCTTTGATGGTTCTAAATACCAACAAGGGGGAGCATCAGGCGTTGTTCTCATTCCTCCTAGAGATGCTCCCATCCTCTTAGCATTCAAACTAGATTTTGAATGTATAAACAATATGGAAGAATACAAAGCCCTTATACTAGGACTAGAAACAACTATTTTTCTAGGTGTCCAGATTCTTGACATCTACGACGATTCTGAACTGGTAATAAAGTAGGTCAGAAGTGAATATCAGTGTAAAAATGATATTCTACTAAAATATCATGACTTTTCTCATCTTTTTATTAAAACCTTCGATTCTTATACTATTGAATATGTTCCTTGATCGACCCGATCATGTTACCGATACTGATGGCATCCCTTCCAGACCTTATCCCTTGGAAAATGCAAAAGCCGAAGATTTAGGTCATTATACACCATCGTAAAAAACCATTCCATCATGTACCTCAAATTTATCTTATTGAATATAATTCATTAGACCTATAGTATTCTTGGATCTTTAATTATTTATACAAATATATCACTCCTCGACCTTTCTAAACATTCTAAGAGGTATTTCATCAAATGCACTACTCGTTATGTGATCCTTAGCGGTATTATTTATAAATATGGATTTTTGGTATCCTTTTTGGTTAGTTAAAACCCATGAAGCCTCTTGAGATATCCAAGAAGTCCACAATGGTATTTTTGGTGGACACTTTAGTGGGTTATATGTTGCTAAGCGTGTTCTCCACCTCAGCTATTATTAGCCTTCCCTTAATCATGATTGTTGTGAGTATGTCAAGAAGTGCACAAAATGTCAAAAACACTCTAATCTCATCTGTGTTCCTAGCCAATCTTTACTGAACCAGGATATATGGCCCTTTTCACAATGGTGTCTTGATCTCATTGGTCTAAAAAATCCCCATTCATCACAACAACATCATTTTATCATCACTACTACAAAATATTTTACTAAATGGGTGGAAGTAATCCCACTCACCTTAGCTAAATCTAGCCTAATTATTAATTTCATTTATCAACACATCATCTGTCGCTTCGGCGTTCCACATAAACTTGTTATGGATAATGGGAAGTCCTTTAAAAATAAAGATCTTAAAAAATTGGTGATGAATTCAACATAAAACTTATATTTTCTTGCCCATATTATCCTCAAGGTAATGGCCAAGCTGAAGCTACAAATAAAACTCTCTGAAATATCCTTTCCAAGACCATTGATCAAGTAGGTCATAATTGACATCTCCAACTTCCCTTTTCCCTGTGGGCCTATCACACTAGCATTCACACTTCCACAGGGGCCAGTACATTTTATATTTTTTATGGCTCAAAGCCATTCTCCCTCTTGAAGTTCAAATTCCATCCTTACATGTGTTTCTCTGTGACTTCATTTCTAATGAATATTATCACCAGGAACATCTAATAAAACTTGAGTTGTTAGACGAGCACCTCCTTCTCTCTCTTGAACACCATCATGTTTATCAAGAGAGTATCTAGCGTGCTTATAAAAAACATATCAAAGAATGTAGTTTTAAAATTGGTAACCATGTTTTAAAGGAAAATCAGAACGTCACTACCTTAAAAAGGATTCAATGGGGAAAGTTTACTCTCGAATGGATTAGACCATATATTATCACACATAAGTGTTGGTCTAGGGAATATCGTTTGGCTTCCTTGATGGTAAACCTAAAACTAAACCTCTTAATGCATTTCACTTACGGCCATTCTATTGTTAGCACATGTACCCATGAGAAGATAGTCATATCTTTAGACCACTCCTCCATCACTAGACCCTTCCATATATCACGTTAATGATATGAATTATGTATTCTATCATCACTACTTTTATATGAAATTTAATATTAGTACCAAGACTCTACTCATAACATATTCATTATGGATAAGTTCTCCCATTTGGTGAGAACTCCACAATCATTACATCCATCACCCTCTCATTCTCCTATTGCAGTCATGCAAAGGGTCCAGGGGTGTCTCTTGTACATTCATTATCCCCTCCTAAGTGGTCTATTTATATATTCCCAGCTCTCCCCATGTAAATATAACATTAATATATGTCAAAAGAAAAATAAAAGTTATCAAAAATAGACTGATCCCTCGAAGGACAGCTGTTCATGCAAAAAAGAAAAAGAAAAAGGAAAATAAAAAGAAAAGCATGCAAATAAAAGTCAAAAGAATAATAAGAAATAGATTGATCCCTCAAGGATGGCTATCATATATATTATTCTTTCCATCCATATTATGTAAAAGTATACCATACCCTCAAATGATGGCTACTCTTTTATTATGGCATTTGGAAGGTTTCCGCATTGATCAAATTTCTTCTATTATTGTTCTTCCCCTTTCCCAGGATCTTAGGAATAGACATGACGCCAACACCACCTTTGGATAACCCTCTTCCCACATACAAGTTACATCTCAAACCCCCTTGTCATGTCGACATTAGGTTTATGAGAATATTTCATTTATATCTCCTTTAGGGTCTTTTGGTATAATTAATTGTCATTGGTTATGTACTAACACCCGCCATTGGCTGCAAGTGCAATGCCTTGAGTAATACATTTTCTTATTTACTTCCTATCTGGTTCAAAGCATGACTTTATTACATGCCCCTTGCTATGGTCATGTGTCATTTATCTCATCAAGGTCACCTTTTATCATAATCACATTCTTAGAGATCAAATTTCAAATCATAAAATATGCATCCATATGTTTACTCTTAAGGATGTCCCCCATTAACATCATCCATAAATCCATGAAATTTGTTACTATTTCTAAAAAATCTCTCTAATAAACTATTCGGTTTGGGAATTCTACTTGATCTATGTTGCAGTTTGTGAATTCTACTTGAGGATATATCTCAAGTAGTATTCATTATCTAGCAGCTCCTCATCCCCCACCATGGCCAACATGACCTCTTTCCATCCATCCTCCTGCATCACCCTTATCTTCATGTCTATTATCCACCCACTACCTTTCTCACCATTATTATTCCTATCTATCACTTAATGCCAACATCATCTCTGTACCATTCCGATTTTTCATCCCACTTAGCGTGTCTATTGAACTATCAATGCAACATGACAATCCTATTTAAAGTAGACTTTTCATTCTTGAAAAAATCACATCCGTTGACCATTTCTTCCTATAAGTCTCCTTTTCCAACCAAATTTTCTCTAAAATTCACCCCACCTCATTCCCCACTACTCTTCTCACCCATTTCCTTCTTCTCTCATGTTGCTTCTTGATCCTTAACCCATCCTCCACCCCGATAAATATTTTTGGTTTTCCTCTATAGAATGTACACTAAATGTGCCTAATATATTGAGAAACTTTCTCTTCTCATATGGGAGGGATTTTTGACACATAGGTTTATGGGATGGTTTTGGCCCATGGTTTTGGTACCCACGGTATTGTAAAACTACTTAAGAAACTACCTATTTATGTGGTTTTGTGCATATGGTAGGGTTGATGTAACATTGCAAATGTGTGTGAGTTCAAGTGTGAATTCTATAGAGTTTGTTGAGCATATCTCCAAATAGATTTGGGTATTGTATTGAGAGAAGAGGTGGCTTGTAATAAAATATAAGAAAGTGATTCTTGGTGGACGTAGCCCAAATTTGGTGAACCACATTAAATACTATCTCTTTGTATTGTGTTCTTTTTATTCTGTACTTTTATTTCAGATCTGTAATATTTTTGCATATTAGTTTCTACTATTGCGATTATGTTTGGGATTGTTCCGTATATTTTATCCTTTATTTCCTAACAATTGGTATCAAAGCCTAGTTTGGTTTGCTGAAGTGTTGAATAATAGGGAAAGTTTTAGCTTGAGTGGGAGCTATGGAAAATGATGGAAGATCAAGGGTTGATAAATTTAATAGGTAGGATTTTAGTCTTTGGAAGATGTAGATGGAATATTACCTTTATCAGAAGTATCTTTATATTCCCCTAGCTGGAGAAATAGAAAAAACCCTCTAGCATGAAGGATACAAAATGTGATTTTTATGGATAGGAAGGCACTTAGGAAAATTTGGTTATGTCTTGCATCTTTGATATTATTTAATTTTTCAAAGGAAAAGACTACAAAAGAACTTATGGATGCATTAGGGAAGTTGTATGAAAAACCCTCTTCCTCTAACAAGATATTTTTAATGAAAAAGTTGTTTAATATGAAGATGTATGAGAATTTTTTAGAAGCAGATAATTTGAATGATTTCAATACGGTTGTAAATATAATAGATTTGATTACAATAGAATTTGATGAAAAAATTATGGATTTATTAATTTTGTAATCCTTACCTGAGAGTTGGAATATCCTAGTAATGGTGGCAAGAAACTTAGTTCCAACTAACTTGAAGTTGAAGTTTGAGGATATTGTAGGGTTGATTCTAAGCGAGGAAATGTGAAGAAAAATCTCTGAGGAATATTATACTTCAGGGAATGCTTTAAAAATGGAAACTACAGGGAGACAAAAGAATAGAGGAAGCCATTGAAAATTGAAAGATCGAGAAAGGTCAAAATCCAAAAGAAAGATGGTATACTAGCATTGTGGAAAGTCACGGGCATGCAAAGAAGGATTTTTGGGAGCTTTGGGATAAGAAAAAGCATTATGAAGAAAACAAGGAGGCAAATTTGGTAATGGGTAATGTATGTCAGGATTATTTGATTCTTTCTTTGCATAATATTGTTGAATATTGGGTTTTAGATTTGAGGACTTCTTTCCATGCTACTCTACATAGGCATTATTTTTTTATTACATGTTGAAGGGGATTTTGGGAATGTGTTTCTTGGTGATGATGAGCCTTGTAACATAGTTGAAAAGGTTCTATTCAGTTAAAATGTAGAATGGGAACACATGGTTATAAAAGGATGTCGGACATGTATCTACATTAAGATGAAATTTGATATCATTAGGGGCGGATAGGAAGTGATGGTTGTATTGTGATATTTATAGCGGAATCTTGGAATGTTACTAAGTCGATCTTGTGGTGGCAAGAGGTAATAAGGTTGGGACATTGTATTTAACCACTAATAGTACTAATACTTATAATTTTGTTGCTTCAAATGCAAATACATCATTGTAGCACTATAGGCTCTATCATATGAGTCATAAGGGCATGGAGATCATAAAGAAGAATTTTCCCAGATATATAAAAATAGGTTTGGAGTTTTGTGAGAACTGCGTATTTGAGAAAGCAGTGTGTAAGTTTTCTCAAGGTTAGACCTAAGAAGAAAGAGAGAGTAAGTTAGAGCTGGTACATTCTGATGTGTGGGGGTCGGCTCATGTATCATCTCTTAAGGGTTCAAATTATTATGTTACTTTTATTGATGATGCAACAAGGAAAGTTTGGGTATATTGTATTATAAATAAATCTAATGTATTTGACACTTTTGTTAAATGAAAAGTCTTTGTAGAGAATGAAACAGGTCTTAAGGTAAAATGTCTCAGGTTAGATAATGGAGGGGAGTATTGCAACAATGAGTTTGATTATTATTGTTCTAAGAATGGAATCCATAGGAAAAATATGGTTCTAGGAACTCTACAGTAGAATGGGGTGTCAGACAGGATGAACATGACAATAGTGGAATGACCGAGGAGCATGAGGTTACATGTAGGTCTTCCTCTTTTTTTGGTAGAAGCGGTGAGTAAAACTATGTACTTGATAAATAGATGACCTTCAAGTGATTTGGAAGGAGGCATACCTCGAGGAGGCTTGGTACGGTAAGAAATTTGATTAGTCATTTCTTAGAGTCTTTGGATGTGAGGTGTTTGTTCATATTGATAAGGATGATAGTACCAAACTAGAGGCTAAATCAGAAAAATGCACTTTCATTGGTTATGGTGGTGATGACTTTGGATATAAATGTTCAAGTTTTAAGGACTAGAAAATCATTCGATCTATGGATGTGGTATTTAATGAGAAAGTTATGTACAAATAATAGTTGCAGGAAAACATGGAAGAATCCAAGAAATAATATGCAGTGGTAGAGGATCATCTGGATGAGAAAGTTACCCATGACTCGGTTCGAGAACCTACTCAACAGGAACCCCAAAATCCTATATTGAGGAGGTCTTCTAGGGTAATAAGAGAACCTGAAAATGTTTATCCTTCTCTTTATTATTTACTACTCACTGATAGTGGAGAGACAGAGAGATTTGATGAATCAATGCAGGTAGATGCCAGGAAAAAGTGGGATAAAGACATGGATGAGGAGCATAAGTCTCTCATGGAAAACTAGACATGGGATTTATTTTTGTTACCCGAAGGAAAAATGGTATTGTAGAATAAGTGGGTATATAGATTTAAGGAGTAATAACGAATAAAGAAAATTTACAAGGCCTAGTTGGTGCTCAATGGGTTTGCATAGAAAAATGGTATAGATTTTGATGAGATTTGTTCTCCTATAGTAAAAATGACTTCTATTAGAACGATTCTTGGAATAGTGATAGTGGGATACTTAAACTTAGAGTACCTAAATGTAAATAATGCATTCCTCCATGGTGTTTTGGAGGAGGATCTATGTATGTAGCATCCTGAGAGCTATGAGGTCAAAGGTAAAGAGGAGAAGGTGTGTAAATTGAAGAAGAGCTTGTATGGCTCGAGCCAACTCCACGTCAATGGTATAAAAATTGATAGCTTTATGATGGAGCAAGGTTATATTATATGTAATTATAACCATTTCATGTATACAAATAAATTTGAGGATGAAATTTATATTATCTTGTGTCTTTATGTGTATTACATGTTGGTTGCAGGAAAAAACATGCAGGAAATAAAAGTACTCAAGAAGCAACTAAGTGACTCCTTTGATATGAAGGATTTGGGGGTAGCTAGAAAAATCCTTGGTATGAGGATATCTAGGGATAGGAAGTAACGAAAGATGACTTTATCTCAAGAAGAGTACATCAAGAAGGTCTTGGAGAGGTTTAATATGCAGAATGCTAAAAGCTGGTTGGGAATCCTTTGGCAAGCCATTTCAAGTTATCAAAGGAGCAGTGTCCCAAGAAGGAGAAAGAAATAAACCAGATGTCCAAAGTACCTTACTCATCAGTAGTTGGAAGTTTGATGTATGTCATGGTGTGCACTAGGCTTGACATCGCACATGCAATGGGAGCAGTGAGTAGATTTATGAGTGATTCAGGTAAAGATCACTAATAGGAAGTAAATTGGATTCTTCAGTATTTGAGAGGGACCATGGGGATAGTTTTGTGTTATAGTGGATCAGACACAAATTTGTGTGGTAATGTATATTCATACATGGTAGGATATGTAGACAACAGGAGAAACACAACAAGTTATATTTTCATTATAGGTGGGACAACAATCAGTTGGATTTCACAACTATAAAATTTGGTGGCCTTTATCGAACCACACACCTTTGCGTATGTTCTTTGCTTGCCACGAGAGGGGAAAAAAGATGATTTGGTTACAAAAATTTCTTGAGGAGTTTGGGCATAAGTAGGAGGAAGGGAATTTGCATAGTGATAGTCAGTGCTATACACCTAGCTAAGAACTATGTTTTCCACTCTAGGATGAAGCATATAAAATTAAGGTACCATTTCATTAGGAAATATTTAGAGGAAGAGAAGTTGAAGCTAGAGAAAATCATACCAGTCAGAATCCTATGGACATGATGACCAAGGTGGTCACAAGGGAGAAACTGAAGCTATGTTTAGCTTTGGTTGGTCTTCACGGATGACAATGAAGAGTTAATAAACTTTCTCAAAGGAAAATTGGTCTCCAAGTGGGAGATTGTTATGTTGTGGAGCCTATTTTCATATGTGGAAGTGTTGAAGACTGTACACTATCCACAATTTTCTCGCTAAGGTTTGGGGTAAGGATGGGCCCCGAGTGGGGGTCTGGGTGTAACCCTAAGAATTTTTAGCCTTGAAAAATGTGCCTAATAGATCGAAACATGATCTTCTCATATGGGCGGGATTTTTAATCCATAGGTTTATGGGATAGTTTTGGCCCATGGTTTTGGTACCCATGGTATTGTAAAATTTCTTAAGCAATTGCTTATTTATGTGGTTTTGTGCATATGGTAGGGTTGATGTAACATTGCATATGTGTGTGAGTTCAAGTGTGAATTATGTAGAGTTTGTTGAGCATAGCTCAAAATAGATCTGGGTATTGTATTGAGAGAAGATTTGGCTTGTAACTAAATCACAGAAAGTGACTCTTGGTGGACATAGCCCAAATTGGGTGAACCCCGTTAAATATTGTCTCTTTGTGTTGTGTTCTTTTTTATTCTGCACTTTTATTTCAGATCTATATAATATTTTATGCATATTATTTTCTACTATTGCGATTCTGTGTGGGATTGTTTCATGTATTTTATCCTTTATTTCCTAACATATGTTGATCGTGGTCAATCCATTTTATTATGTTAAAATAGAATGCCTCTATTTTTTATGCATGGATAGTCATATATAAAAATTTGTATAAGAAAAGGGGGGGTTTGAGTAGTTGGGTGAGTTCTTGATTTCTGTTGGATAATTTTGAAACGAGGCCGCGAAGATAGTTCTAGAAAGTTGGGAAATAAGTTCATTCCTCTTTACTACATGCATGATAGGCTCTATCTCTTCACTAATATATTGTGTTATCTGTGTTGATCAGAGAAAATACTTAGTAGAACTCCCACATAGAGTCCATGTACGGGAGAGTAGGCCAGATTCAAAGGTGCGGAAGGATAGGAATAACCCACGCGTGGAAGGCAAGTTCAGTATTCATGACTTAGCCTTTTTGGAGCATGAAGTCTATTTTTAGATGCTGGCGTGCGGAACACACAAAAAATTCCAAGACTTGCGCACCACGCATTTTTTATCTTTATAGGATCGGATCGAAGCGTTTTTACATGGAGGAGATCCAAGAATAGATTCAACACCTCAGTTAACTATAACAAATCTATAGATAGCACACTTGCATGTATGGCTATGTTTGTAAATGGCGCGTGGCTATTATTAGCATGTGACCTATTTCTGGAATAGTTAAGTGGTGAAGGGAAATTCCCCACCCTATATATATGAGTCGAATTACTTAGTTAAGATATAGAGAGATAGAGGATGGAGATATAGATGAGTGTATGTGATTGGATAATTGTATCGATCCATGGGCGCATGATTACTATTATTGTATTGTAGACACCTAAAATTGGTTACTCAATTTAGTGTCCCTCACATTCTCTTACCTTCTCGGGTAACCTCAAGGGCACATTTACATCACCACTACCCCCTTGGGGTATTAGTCAATTGTGACTTAAACACCTATCCTAAGTTTAATTCACCCCATTGTGTTTTACCCATGAGTAATTAAATATTATCTATTTAATTACACCTTTTTACATGTATCCCAACCACTTATCTACCCCATATCTATTTTATCCACATATCCCCCCTACTTCTCCTCCTCCCAAACCGAGCAAAGTTCAGGGATATTTCCAGTACTTGAGGTGAAAGGATGACTCTCATCTTTCCGTAAATCGCTCCTTTTGGCCATTTCTCGAGTCTGCTCTTCCATGATCGGCGCGAGGCGGTGCCTCACTTGGCCGATGCCGATTTTTTCGAACGAATAACACCGATTTAATCTCGGTCGGCGCCAATTACAAATAGAAGCCCAGAACTCAATTCTAGTTAGACACATTGTGAATTAGACGAGAGAGCGAGAGAGTTTCGAGCATCTAGTCTGAGCATTATCTATCAAGTGAAGAGAAAAATCTGTCTAAATCAATCCCCGAGAGGAGCACCATTACTCGCCCTTACCACATCGATATCACGAGTCTCCATTGATTTTTGGTGACCATGTTCTCGCATCAAAGCATAGGTGGAGCCTTTCCAAGTATCTCTATGACTTCTACGAGATACAAATGGACGTTGATGATCTTGCCTTCATTTTCCATTTCCCAAGTTTTCTTGCAGTGTGTCTCGGATTGACGCGGATCTAAACAAGTCGACACCGATCTATACTAGTCGATGCTGATTTTACATAATCGACGCCGATCATCCTGAGACGAGTAAAAAGAACTTCAGTATAAAAATCCGGCATTGTTTTTACGGTTTCTGTTTTTCATGTTGTTTTCTCACATGTTTAGATTTTGTTTATTACTTTGATTAGAAAATCTAGTCCTTTACATACATATTTTATCATGTATGCTTCTTTACTTAATTGAAAATGTGGACTGACATCCGCCGAGGGAGCTTATCGCTTCGGACTGCTTCTCGGAAGTCCACCTAAATAACTTCTAACGTGGTATTTTTACTCCAAGCATCGGTTGTCTCATAGGTTTCTTGGATCTACTATGCAGGATCGCTCTGTGTGCACCCATCTTATCTACACCATCTTCCTTATCCATCTACATCTTCGGATCTTATCCATCAGGTATCGATTTTATTTGAGTTTTTCAAGGTTTTTGTGTTTAGTTTGGTGCATTAACTTGACAGGTAACAAGCACGAAATTCTTGATCTACATTCTGCACACCGGTGGGACCCAACCAAAGTCCCTTATTGGTAAGTTCATCTCTTTTCTAGTTTTGAGCTTTGTTCTTTTTCTTCACTGATTTTTATCAGTTCTGCTTAAGCATTTCCTTTCATCGTTTCAGTCTTGCTTCTTTCATTTCTGAATTTGCAAAGTTAGGTCTTTTCTTTTTTTAAATCTCAATTCCAATTTCTATTTATAAAATTAGTAAATATTTCATTTGGATTTCAAGATTGCATGTTTGATCCATCTCTTTATGCAAAATTGTTATTTCTTTGAAATTTTTCTAGTCCCTTAAATAGAAATTTTTCATTTTGCTATTATCTGGATATATCTTTCTGGGTTGGTTTGTGTGTTTGCTTAACCTTTTCTTGCGGAGCACTTTGCTTGTTTGTGGGATTGTTCGGGGAAGAGCTCAAAACACACTTTTTAAAGTCCACACACCTTGGTATTTCTCTTTTACGGTGTTTTCCTTTTTGTTAGGAACTTAAAAAAAAAAAGAGAGACTTTGTTTGTTTGTTTTCTATCACATTTGAACATTTCAATTTTGGTGCTTAAAAAGAATTTAATTGCATTTGGGAAAGAATCTTTTTGACTTGTCTTCATCAAAATCAAACACTTCATTTTTAAGTGCTTAAAAAGAACTCTTTCTTTGTCATTTCATTGTATGTTTTTCATCTAGTTTTAATTAGGTTGGAAAATTGATCAAAATTGGTAGTGACACTATTTGATTTTTATTTTTCACCCTTGCACACAAAGCCAAAATCACTAGGTATAAAGCATTTAAACAAGAATTCCTCCCCTGGCCTTGCCTACTTGGAAGTGATATCCAAGGGGAAGAGCCTACGCGGTACTCGGCTGCGCTATAAATTCACAGAAGTTCTGGTATATATTGGCAAAGCACTGACTCCCTTATCACAATGGTGTGTGAAGTGTGGGGGTAGGCCCCTATATCAAGCCACGTACCATTCTTTTACTGAAGTGCCTTCGGGACTCCTCACCAAACATTCCCCAAACCATCCTTAGTTTGGCTATTTGAGTAGTTCCTGTTCTAAAAAGCCTTCCCTAACATTTTCTTTCTTAAAAGCATAAAAATTTAAAAGAGATAATCACCTACGCTTCTTGAATTGTCTGTGCATTAGTTAGGTCAATCTTCTTTTTCTATATTTCAGTTTGTTTATGATGGTCATCACTTGATTGCAATAAAAAAGAATGGCTCAACTGGCCCCTTCTTCATCCGAGATCACCACTAGTGTAGATGTTTCGGCACCCCCCGGGTCTTCCTCGGGACCACTGTTAGTTGGTTCCCCATCCTGGTCATATAATCCTTTTTATCAGGCTAAAGCAACCCCATCACGTCCAGCTACCCCTAGTCCTTCAGAAATATCATCCGCTTCTGATATGGAGTATGTTCCTCGTGGGGATCCTGAATTTCAGGCGCTCCTTGATCGCAATCCGGTAGCCCTTATGGACTACCTAGTACACAAGTCTATTCGAATATCTGATCAGGGACCACCAATCCAACAAGTTTACGATTATCCTCGTGAACCATCCCAGGATTTTGTAGAACAGTTAGCATCCTTTTTTTCACCTCGAACCACGGAGGAGGGTGGCGCACCTGTGCCTCCTTTTTCTCTTCCACCGACCATGTCGACTAGTTCTCAAATAGTCTTGCCCATTCCCGGTTCAGATTACCTCGACTATTCCACAACCTACTTCTGAGAAGTCCTCTTCTCTGGCTATAATGGGCGCGTCTACGCACCCACAGATTGCTGTTAATTCGTCTATGCCATCCATTGCGTCCCAGGGTCAGTACTTCTTTATGAGTCAACCTCCTTCAACGAGTCAGTTGGTTCCTGTTTCTCATCCTCCAGTTGGTTTTTCTTCCAATGTTCCAGCAATGAATGTGACCTCTAGCGTCAGCACCCTTAATAACTAATCCGGCAGTAAATCCTCTTTCAGACCTTATTCCCCACCATGTCCAATCAAATCGACACCCATGGTCCTCAATCCATTCTGATTCAGTCAACAAGCATAGGAGTCCACCAATCACAGGCTCCATCTGTCATCCAACCTTCTTTTTCTCAACCACTCGTCATCTCACAGCCTGTCTATACACAGGCTCCTTCACAACAAATACCGCACCAGGCGTCACCCAGAACGCCTGGTTACTCCTCTTATCATCCTATCAATCAACAGATGAATCCCCGTTGACACCTCAACAACATCCACCATTTTCTTCTTATGTAGGACATGCCAACATGCCTCCTCCTCAATCTGACGTGGTCCAAATTCTTTTCAAGAAAATTGCAGACTTAGAAGCCTCCACCAAAGGGGCTCATCCTTCATACTCTTTTGAAGAAGTGTGTAATGAACCCATTCACCCATCAGTGGCTTTTAAGCCTTATCCTCCCCAATGGGAACTTCCTAAATTTTCAAAATTTCATAGTCGAGAGGACCCTCAACAGCATCTGCGAGCATTCAAACATGCTTGCTACCTTATAGTCCAGGATCAGGAGCTTATGCTCTATACTTTCCCTATGTCTCTCGTAGGACCTGCTTTAGACTGGTATAATAACATTCCCCAACATTCCTTGTTTTCTTTCTCTCAATTGGCCCAGATGTTTGTTGAAAACTTTTCAATAAATATTGCACATAAGATCTCGATTATAGATCTTTATAACATTCGTCAATTCGATGATGAGTCTATTGCAGACTTTGTCACTCGTTGGAGAGGGATAATAAACCAATTGTCTTTCTCCCTTCCTCAATCCCAACAGATCGAGTTGTTTACTCGATCTTGTGCTAATCATATTTCTTCCACTTTAAGGATCCAAACCTTTCATACATTTGAAGAAGCCTTTACGATGGCACACAAACTTGAATCCGCGCCATTGAACAAGGGAAGTTAAAACTTCGCTCTAAATCTAAACCAGATTTCTCTCGGTTTACCAAATCAAACCCTTCCACTTCTAAAGACAAGAATCAGGGATCCACCAACGCTATTGTATTAAAAACATCACGAGTCGATAACACTTCTAATCAAACACCACGGAGAGACTCCTCATCTTCTCGAAAAGGATCCTCATCATCTCGATCTTTCACTTCATTGGGGGAATCATATGCTTCTATCTTGGAAAAAATGTTGGAAGTTCACATGATTGAACTTCCTCCCATTAGGAATGTTGATGAAAGCCAAGAACGTCCATTCTGGTATAGGGAAAATGACTTCTGTCATTATCATAGAACCAAAGGTCATGACATTGAAAGATGTCAGACCTTCAAAAATCTTGTCCAGAAATTCATTGATAAAGGCGAGCTCATTCTGGATAACCCAAATGCTCCCCCAAATCAAGCGCTTGATGTTTTTAAGCAACCTTTTCCCAATCATTCCCAAACCATGATGCTTCAGAGTCTCAAAAACCAAACACTCATACTATCAGCGTCATTTCTACTGAAGAATCTTCTTCTGAACCTAAGCCATCTGCGAACACATCGACCGAATCAGAGCCTCCTTCCACTTCGTTAATCATTGGGATTCCACCATCTTCAGATAGCCCATCTTTGAATATTCCAACATTTTTAGATACAGATTCATCTCTCTCTGCTTCTTTGTCTGATCTTCCATCCATACCCGAGATAGTATCATCCTCATCTGTATCATCGTCAGATATTCTTTCAATGCTCGAGGCAATTACATCCCTTCGAGTTTCCACCACGAGATACATCTACTTCTGTTTCTCCCATTTTTGCTGCGACTATGCCATTGGTGAATGTACCTATAGTTGTACCAACTTTGACGGAAGCATCTTCAATTTTGAATCTTCCCGTTTCCTTTCCTACAGTAGCCTCACCCACAATTACTGTACCAGAAGTAGTTCCCTTGCAAGGAATTGCTTCTTCATCACTCACTTCTTCCATCACCGATGCTACTTTACCTATTAAGGGAAAATCTAAAGAAGTAGCACCGACACCTATACGCTTGGTTCCTAAACTTAGACCGAGACAACTGAAATCTAACGTTGCATCATCAGTACCTCCCCATTTGCTTCCCCCGAAAAGGTTACAATCACCTTATGCGGTTGAAATTGTCACCATCCCTGAAAAAGGAAAGCCCATATTTCGAACCATCAAGACTCTTGGTGCTTTCCCGCAAAAATCTCTCTCTGCACCTCATAAAAGATTGGATTTGTCTGTGAGAAAGCATCTTCTTCTGAAAACTTATCAAAACCATCATCTTCTTCTACAACACATTCTTCACCAGCACCTCAAAAAGTGGACTTACCTACTAAAAAGACGTCACCTCTTTTATCAGAATCATCATCTTCGTTACAAAAACCAGGGCACCCTCTGTTCCTCCAACCAAACCTACTTTGGGAGCTCCTCCCTCATCTAAATTGACATTATCTAAATCATCATTAGTTTCGACCAAGCAGCCTCCCTTATCTCTGAAGACCACAACACTTGTCACATCCTCATCATCTTCAAAATCTATTTTAGGGGCTCCTCCTCCATCGAAATCAATCATGTCTCACTTACTTCCATCTCAAGTGCCCAAAGCTGCTCCTCCAGATGTCCAAAAAAATAAGACGATCCCTAAAGAGACTGTCAAACCTAACATGCATGTTCTTTTACCTTGACAGTCTATTAAAGTAAAAGAGGCGCCTTCATCATCTCTGTCCTCATCTACCGGATTCTATACTGAAATCCTCCACCAACTTATCCAATCTTCATCCATATCTCTTCCTCCGATTAAACCCTATAACCCTAAAGGAGTAAAACCTTCCTGGTTTAACTCTGATTTGATTTGTGCTTACCACCGTACTCCGGGTCATGACACCGAGGGATGTAAAGCTCTCCAATCCATCGTTAACAACCTCTTGGAAGAAAGTGATCTTTTGCTGGAAGAGGAGGAGGAACAGGTATCTCCTATCATCTTAGCTCCATCTGAGCCTCAACAGTCTATTCAGACCTCTACTTCTAGTGATTCCACTCCAGATGATCTTCCGCCTTCTCAAATCGACACAATTCATATCACCACTAGAACCCAACAATATGATAATCCATCATCATCCACAACATCTCGACCACGGGTTGTCATTTCTGCAGCCCCCAAAGGAGCTCTTCCTTCCTCATCAGCCTCGAGACCTCGGGTCTCTATTCGTGCTGCACCTCGGGCTCAAATTCCTATGTCAGTTGAGGAGAGTGTTATGAAACAACTCACCCAGGCTCCGGTCAAAATGTCTCTTTTTGACCTCATTCAATCTTCTCCGCAACATCGCCAGGCTCTAATTGATAATTTGCATCGCATCGCTGTGAATTCAGATGAACCCCAGCCTTTTGAGATGGTTGTTGGATTGAATAGACCATCAACCACCATTTCTTTTGAAGATTCAGAAATTCCTTCCCTTTCTTCCGAGGATTTGGAGGCTCCCCTCTTTATCACGGTCCAAATCAACAACACTACGCTAAAACACACTATGATTGACAGTGGTGCTGCACTCAACGTCATCTCCTCGCACACATTCGAGAAACTTAAGTTACCGAAGAACGTAGTGTCACCCCACCTTTCGCTCTTCGATCATTTAATGATCAGCTAGCAGTTACTTTAGGAATTGTGGTCCTGCCCATTTGAGTAGGTAATAAGATGCTTCACAAACTCTTTTACATTTTTGAAGGTAAATTCCACTACAATATGATCCTCGGATGCTCCTGGATTCGTGCAATGCATTGTGTCCCATCCACCCTCCATCGATGCTTAAAATATCAATATGAGGGCAAAATCTATACTCATCCAGGAGATCCTTTTCCTTCCGCACAATGCGACATGACCACAGGGTCTGCCCCTCTAAAGGAGAATGCTTGTTCTCTTGACAAGGCCTCATCCTCTTCCATACCTGCAACTAAACTACCGGACTTACAAAATCTAGAAGAGACATTGCAGCGTTTCTCACTAGGAGAGCTTCCTCTCCTTTCTTTTGATGCCCATCTCAAACCTAACGAGTATGGTAGACCAGACAAACAACTTGAATATCAGCCACTCTTGTAGCATCATCACCATTGGTCTTCCCAATCAACAAACTAATTTCATCTACGGTGGTCTTGATACACCTCACTATCACTGGATTCTCCTCCTAGGGCCAAGCCCTATTCAGCAGGATTCGATTGTCTACAGAATCCCACGTTTGCAAAAACTTATTTATATCGATGCGCGTGGAAGGGCTTTGGCTTGGGAAAATATGAACAAGGTGTGCATGACCTCACATCCATTCCAACTCTCAAGCCACATCAAAAATTTGGTTTAGGATTTAAACCTCTTTCAAAAGCCACCATCACTATTCTCGATGAGCCTCTTCCTATTGAGGAACCATCTTCTCCCGCTAGGTCAGAAGCATCATTTGATGTGGATGACGCCATTTCCATCCCGTCTAATTTTTTTTTAGTCAATACCATTTCCTTAGGGCCACTAACCTATAATACTAATGACAAGTCCACTTCCATATCGCTAATTTTCCTTGAAATAGTTGGAGACGACTCTCCTACTATCAACACTATCCACTGTACGGATGATGATTCTGTCCTCACCTATCTAGGGGCAGAGGATTCCTATCTTCCTAAAACCATTCCTTCTGACATGTCTACGCTTCTCAATGAAGCCACTGTCGACCTTAATATAGGGACTTCTAAAGACCCTCGCATCATTAAGGTCGGCCAATCTCTTAATCCACAGGAGTTGGGAGACTTCACCACTTTTCTTTCCAACCATCATCAAGCCTTTGCTTGGTCATATGAGGATATGCCAGGACTCGATCCCGATATCGTGGTCCACAATATTGTTACTCTTCCCAACATCAAACCGGTTAAACAAAAATTACGTAAAATGCACCCTAGAGTAGCCCTTCTTGTTAAAGAAGAGTTGTAGCGCTTGCTCTCGGCTAACTTCATCCAACCCATCGATTATCCACAATGGGTTTCCAATGTAGTACCCGATAACTTCAAAGCTCTTTGGGAAAATTTGAATTTTTACCGACTTCCGGGATCTTAATCTTGCTTGTCCAAAAGATGATTTTCCTCTACCTAATATCGACCAACTCATGGATTTAACTATGGGTCATGAGATGCTTTCTCTTATGGATGGTTTCTCTGGGTATAATAAAATTCTCATCACACCAGAGGACCAACATAAGACTTCCTTCATAACTCCTTGGGGGACCTTTTGTTATCGTGTCATGCCTTTCGGTCTTAAGAACGTAGGAGCAACCTATCAGCGAGCAATGACCTACATCTTCCATGATCTCTTACACAAAACTGTGGAAGATTACGTCGACGATCTCCTCGGTAAATCCAAATGCCATCAGGATCATCTTTTCATTCTTGCACCTCTCTTTGAGAGGCTTATTCACTTTTGTCTTCGTCTAAATCCATCTAAGTGCGTGTTTGGCATTCTCACTGGTAAACTCTTAGGCTTTATCATTTCTATTAGGGGTATTGAAGTAGACCCCACAAAAATAAAAGCTATCCTTGAGATGCCTCCCCCTTCTAACTTAAAGCAACTCCACGGTCTTCAAGGATGCCTTCAATCAGTGCGTCATTTTATCTCGCAACTATCGGACCGTTGTCAACCTTTTCATCATCTCCTTTGTAAGAATGTTCATTTTGAATGGGATGAGCGTTGCCAAAAAGCCTTTGATGATCTCAAAGTTTATCTTCTTTCTCCACCTATGCTTACACCTCCATGCGAGGGGGAGCCTTTCTATCTTTATATCTCTGTGACTGACCATGCTCTAGGAGCCATGATCTCGCATCGAACGCTTGTGGTAAAGAACAAGATGTCTATTGCATTAGTCATACTCTCCATGAGTATGAAACACACTATTCTGAAGCTGAAAAGATGTGTTGTGCTCTCTTCTTTCCAACTTCTAAGCTTTGTCACTACCTCCTTAATCATAAAACTTACATGTTCACAAGTGTCAATCCACTCAAGATAATGCATGCGAAGCCTTATCACAATGATCGTATCACTCGTTGGCTCATGCTTATGACAGAATTTGATCTCGAATTTATGTTACAAAAATCTATCAAGGGTCAGGTCATTGCAGATCAATTAGCTGATGCTCCTCTTTCGGACACTCAAGTCCCTCTTGCTCAATTCCTTGATGAATATATCCAACAAATTTATTTTGTCTGTCTCCCTTTAAAGTAAAAATCTTATTTGATGGATCCAAATGCCAAAGAAGGGGGAGGTACAGGTTTTGTTATTATTCCTCCCCGGGTGCACCTATCCCGATCGCACAAAAATTAAACTTTGAGTGCACCAATAATATGGCTGAATATGAAGCTCTTGTTTTGGGTCTTCAAAATGCCATTAATCTCGGTGCTCACCATATCGACATCTTTGGTGACTCTGAACTCATCGTTAATCAAGTCACAGGTGTCTATCAATGCAAGAATGACATCCTTCAAAAATATCGTGATATCATTCTCTCGTCGACTCCAATCTTTTGATAAATTCACTATCGATCTATTCCTCGCACTGCAAATCGATTCGCAGATACGATGGCTTCGTTAGCCTCGCTTATTCCACCTTTTACCGAGGACTCACGACTTTATGTGGTTGTGCAACAATTAGATCAACCATCTCATCTTAGGCAACTGACTTCAATCAATGTTGTCACAACCAATACTCAAGATGAGTGGTATCAACAGATCGTTGATTATCTATCTCATTCAGTGCTTCCTCCAGATCTGACTTCCAATGGTAGAAGATATTTTATCCTACGCGCTAATCGCTATACTATTCTAGGTGGGATCCTCTACAAATGTGGCTTTGATGGTATTTTGCTTCGATGCCTCAAAACCCCTGAATCATCTAAAGCTATCCAAGAGGTCCATGACGGTATCTGTGGTGGACATTTTAGTGGCTTGGCCGTAGCTAAATGCATCTTACGCTTAGGCTATTATTGGCCTTCTCTTAATCAAGATTGTTGCGAATACACTAAGAAATGTGTCAAATGCCAACAACATTCCAATCTTACGCATATCCCTAGTCAAGCTTTACAACCTGTAGTGGATTTGTGGCCTTTTTCACAATGGGGTCTTGATCTCATTGGTCTTATCAATCCCTGTTCTTCACAACATCATCATTCTATCATTACTGCCACTGAGTACTTTACTAAGTGGGTGGAAGCTATTCCTCTTTCTTCAACCAAAGCTAAACCGATTGTTGACTTTGTCTATCAACACATCATTTGTCACTTTGGTGTTCCACACAAACTCATCACAGACAACGGTAAGTATTTCAAGAACGTTGATTTGAAGAACCTATGCGATGCTTTCAATATCAAACTCAGCTTTTCTTCTCCATACTATCCCCAAGCTAATGGCTAAGCTGAGGCTTCCAATAAAACTTTACGTAATATCCTCACAAAGGTAACTAGTCGAGCTGGTAGGGATTGGCATTTACATATCCCTTTTTCTCTTTGGGCTTATCGGACTAGCATTCGTACTCCTACTAGGTGCTACTCCCTTCTCTCTCATCTATGGGTCTGAGGTTGTTCTTCCTTTGGAAGTCCAAATCCCGTCTCTCCGTGTTTCTCTCAAAGAATTTTTCTCTGATGAGGACTATCGTCAAAATCGTCTAGCACAACTTGAATTATTAGATGAATGACGTCTCAACGCTCTTGAGCATCATCAATTCTATCTTGAGCATGTCAAACGTGCTTATAACAAGCACTTGTAGCACCGTGACTTCAAATTTGGTGATCTTGTTCTTAAAGAAAACCAAAATGTCACTACACTAGAAAGAAGTCAGCGTGGTAAGTTTGCTCCCAACTGGATGGGACCGTACGTCGTCACTCATAAATATGGGTCTGGGGCTTATCGTCTATCTTCCATGGATGGTATACCTGAAATGGAACCTCTTAATGCCTTGCATCTAAGGCCCTTCTACTGTTAAAATCTATCTTACACAAATTTAGTCGCAAGACAAGATCTTTCATCCATCTAACAACCAGTCATATACTTTCGTGGTGATTCGAAACTATGTGGTTCTCCACGTATTGTCCTTTTTTACCTTAAATATGAGTATCGCGGCTCTACTCATAGCATTTTTCTTATGGATATGTTCCTCCTCATGGTAGGAATACCTTAATCACTGCTTCATCTGTCCCAAGTGTTTATCTTAATCGGATCTACTTGGGGCATGAGTACGTGCTCTTTATACATTTTCTTCCCCTCTATTTGATCTATCTAGGTCTAAACTCAGCTTCTTTCAAAAGCTCAAAAAAAAAAAAAAAAAAAGAGAAAAGAAGAAGAGATGCTATCCAAAATTCCTAAAAGATAGACTGATCCCTTGAAGGACAACTATCCATGCAATATCAAATGAATCAAAAGATATAGACCATGCCCTCGAAGGATGGCTATCATTAAAATTCAAAATATAGACTACTCCCTTGAAGGACGGCTGTTTCTCAAAGGAATTCCCAAGGCTTCTCGCATTGATCAGTCTTTCACCAATTTATACACTTTTTAGCATCACTGAAAGACTTCTGTATTGATCGGTCTTTTCGATATCTAGCAAACTTCTGCATTGATCAGTTTGCTTTTCTGCCAGAAATAATGAAGCTGAGATATAAGACCTTTTGTCGATCATATGGAGAATCCTATTTTCCCAATATGAGCATGTATTTTGTCCCTTGTAAATTTCGACAAAATACATACTTGCTTCCTTCCATTTACCTTCTAGATCTGGTTTGCGACTAGCTAGTGTCGTTTTATTTTAACATCATATATGGCCTTGTATGCATGGTCTTTTAGTTTCCTATCAAAAGTCTCTATTTACGGTTGATTAGGGCTTTTCTTACCATTTTTTTATATCGGGTGTATTTCCTTTATTTCTAATCAAAGTCGTTTCATTACGTCCTTGGCTCTCGTAGAGAGTATTTCCCATTATTTCATCCGGTTAAATTGACATTTAACATGTTAATTTAATCAAACTCTATCATTTATCTAATTTCATCTGATCTACTTTGTCCAAAACACATATCATAGCATCTATTATGAACACATGTGAGTCTATCTATCTATTTTTCATCAAAATTCAATTAAAACATCTTAAATATATCAAAATCTATCAATCACATCTATCCATCTATCATCTAAAATCATGTTCATCCAAGTTACATTACATCTATTTATATCTATTTCTCATCCAAGTTTAATCCACATATCAATCACATATATTCATCATCTATCAGTCTATGTCTATATCCATCATAATGACGCTACATCTATCCATGTATATCAAACTTAAAAACATGAGAACAATCATATGACAAAGAAAATGATGAATCTATATATATACATGAGTATCTGTACAAAGAATGGGTGGCTTTCAATCAAGCCATCTATATCATACATCAAAAATGCCTTCAAATCAAGGCTACATCAATACATCGATACAAAAATATATCTCAATCTCTAAATCGTAAAGTCCGACAGGTGGAAGACACTATCTCCTCCACCCTCCTCTGGACCAGGTTGTCTCTCCTGGCCACCACCTATCGAACTCGAAGCACCTGCTGCTGGGGGCCTGCCTCCACCTCGCCCTCTCCCGGTGCTCCCTCCCTCTGACGCACCACTAGTTGTGGCTGTCATAGATCTCCTCCTCACACCATAACGAGGCACCTCAGGGGCATGCTTTGTGCTAGAGCATCCTCATAGTATCTCACCTCAGTGAGGAGAGACTGATATGTACTCAAGCTCACTATACCAGGTGCTCGTAGTGTCACTGTTGGTGCTACTGGTGGTGGCCCTCCTATGGTCATACCCTGTGTCCCAGACTCTGATGTGGTACCTGTATCACCATATTTGGCCAGGGCCTCCCTATGTCGATGATAGCGATCCCTCTGTTGGATCGATGTATCTCACTCTGACGAGCTGTATCCCTCTCCAATACCAGGGCATCCCTCTCCTCTGTCAGAGCTCTGATCTCCTCTAGGGAAACCTGATGTGAATGCGTCAGTGTATAATGCTCTCCCTCCAGCCTCTCCAGCGCTGTGGCTATATCCTCCTCATCGGCATCTATGGACACTGAAATTGTCATAAGCTCTGTCGAATACCATGCCGCGTAGCCATCATCCACTCCGGCATCATCATCATTGTCTGCGAAGGTGGGGCCTCCTCAATGGATCTCTACCGGGATCAAAATCGGTAAATCTGTCTCTCTGTTGTCTCGCCTATAGGGACTATAGGTGGTCGGCACTGTCTGCACTAGGCCAAACTATCTCAATACCCATATAAATGGGATGCGCTCCCACATATCAGGCCTGCGGCCCCTAACCACCCTGCTCCGTCTCAATCCCACCAGATGAGCATCCTGACTAGCCCATGTCGAAATACCCGATACGCTCTCCAGATGACTCTGCTCGGTGTCAAGCATCTGAAAATGCTCGGCATACCAATCTGAGGATCTCCTGTATCTCCGGGGCCATATCAGCCCGCCATCACCGGAATTAAGTGATCAATAGCCCCCACTGCTATTGGCATCCAAGGAAGCCCGGATGGCTTGATCACCGCTATGTGCTCATATGCCCAGCAATGGAGCACAAAACTGACATCAATCCCTGTCCTCCGGCTAGTGGTATACATCCATAACTCATAATATATCTGAGCTATCAAGGCATCAGCAAATGCGAACACCTGTCTAAACTGCAGGATGTCACAAACACAATCTAGCAATAATAATGGGAATCTCCCACCTCCTGAATCTGGTAAAGAAAAGTAGGAGATCGCCATCTGAATCAATACTATACGTCTACTCCTAGCATCATCCTGTCTGTACTGTGAGGCTATCCTCACTGCCAGGACACTATCTCTGACTCATCCACCCTGTCCCCATATAACCGTCCTAGGGCCCTCTGCTGCTGCTCTCGTGGAGTGATCTCAATCGGGTCCCCAGTGATCGGTAGCCTCAAGATCCTGTATATGTCCTCGTGGGTGATGGTCATCTCACCCGTCCCTAGACCCGAGAATGTGCACGTCACGTCCATTGTCCCATCGCCATACTAGTGCTCACATCATCTCTACGTCTCGCGGTACTTGTCGGTAATACCAAAATCCCCCGAGCCCGGCTAACTCTAAGTGGCGCCAATCTGTGTCAGTGACATCGGGAGAATGGTCTCCAGTAGCTCAGGAATCGCATCCCTCATGTGTAATACCTCTCGTGCCTGCATCCACAACATCAAGAGCAATGTTAGCTTCATATTTATCCAAATCCGAACATCCAAAACACATTTTATCATTTTTATCCACATATTCTATCCAATCGGCATCGATCATACATAGTCGACGTTGATTGAATTAAATCGGTGCCGCTTTCATTACATCGGCATCGATTCTATCAATCGACACCGATTGGCAGGCCGCATGTCAAAAACACTCTGGCCTCCCACCAAAAACCAAAAATAATAAAAAAAAATGATGAATAAATAAGATAATGACGAGTTCAGGAGGAACCACTTACCCCAGGTCGTGTCCTCCTCCGCTTCTGACCGCTTCCAGAGGCTTCCATGGTGCTCAAATCCAATTTTTGACTCTCTCTGAATCAATCGTCACGGTGTAAATAAATCGTTCACGTTTTCCGTTCGCATATTTATATGTCTGTGAATGGTCGGTGCCGTTTGTTTAGGTCGGCGCCAATTAGTCTAATCGATGCCGATTTGCTTCCACGTCGCTTTCTTCCATCTCCTAATCTTCTTGCCATAGTGTTGATGCTTGGCTTATTTATCTGGTCATTATTGTGCGCTGAATGTTGCCTTTTGGCACATATTTTTGATATTATCGTCCATTTTGAGTTTGTTCCCTTTGCGTGGGGCACTCGCTTTTCTTTTTGGCAGCTTAGAGTTCACGGGTCTGTAGGCACTAACGTCGTCTACTTTGCAGACCGTCTGGTTGTCCCTACCAATGTGTCTCTCTTTAGGTGCTGACTATTTTGCAGCCCTCCTTACACTCATGGGTCTGTAGGTACTAACGTCGTCTCATGAGGAGACCGTCTAGACTGCCCTACCAATGTGAGTTCCTTAGGTTGCTGCCTCTTTATTTATTTTTGTGCGTCATTAATGATCAGATCTACTCCAGACATCTAGCTGGGGCATCCTGCGTTTTCATCTACCTTTTTCAAACTTGGGATCGTTTGTTCTATCACCCATCCCATCCCTAGTTTGAGGGGGATCACATCATCACTTTTTCTTCCTTTCTTCCACCTCCTTGTTTTTGTCTTGCAACTTTGCTTATCGCAAGTTACTCAACAAAAAGGGGCAAAATGTAGACACCTAAAATTGGTTACTCAATTTAGTGTCCCTCACATTCATTTACCTTCTCGGGTAACCTGGGGCACGTTTACATCACCACTACCCCTTGGGGTATTATTCAATTTGTGATTTAAACACCTATCCTAAGTTTAATTCACCCCATTATGTTTTACCCATGAGTAATTAAATATTAACTATTTAATTACACCTTTTTACATGTATCCTAACCACTTATCTACCCCATATCTATTCTATCCATATATCCCCCCTATTTCTCCTCCTCCCAAACCGAGCAGTGGGATATTTCCCGTATTTGAGGTGAAAGGATCACTCTCATCTTTCCAGAAATCGCTCCTTTTGGCCATTTCGGGAGTCTGTTCCATGATCGGTGCCGACCGGTACTCGGTCGACGCTGATTTTTTGAACGGCACCGATTTAATCTCGGTCGGCGCCGATTACAAATAGAAGCCCGAACTCAGTTTTGGTTGAGACACAGATTGTGAGTTAGACAGAGAGAGCGAGAGATTTTCGAGCATCTAGTCTGAGCATTATCTATCAAGTGAGAGAAAATCCTATCCAAATCAATCCCTGAGAGGAGCACCGTTACTCTGCCCTTACCACATCGATATCGCGAGTCTCCATTGATTTTCTGGTGACTCTGTTCCTACATCCAGCATAGGTGGAGCCTTTCCAGTATCTCTACGACTTCTGCAGATCCAGCGGATGTTGACGATCTTGCCTTCATTTTCCGTTTCCCAAGTTTTCTTGCAGTGTGTCTTGGATCGACGCCGATCTAAACAATTCGACGCCAATCTATACTAGTCGACGCCCGATTTTACATAATCGACGCCGATCATCCTGCAGACAGGTAAAATAACTCAGGTAACACAAATCTAGCATTGTTTTCATAGTTTCCTATTTTCTGTTGTTTTCTGTCTGCTTGTTTAGATTCTGTTTATTACTTTGATAAGAAAATCTAGTCCTTTACGTACATCTTTTATCATGTATGCTTCTTTACTTAATTGAAAACGTGGACTGAAATCCACCGAGGGAGCTTATCACTTCCTGGACCCTCTTCTTGGGCTTTCCACCTAAATATCTTCTAACGTGGTCTTTTTCTGTCAAGCATCGGTGTCTTGCAGGTTACTTGGATCTACTTATGCGGGATCGCTCATGTATGCTCATCTTATCTACACCAGACTTCCTTATCCATCTACATCTTCGATCTTATCCATCGCATTATCGATTTTATTTGAGTTTTTCAAGGCTTTTGTGTTTAGTTTGGTGCATTAACTTGACAGGAGTAACAAGTGTGTAATTCTTGATCTACATGTATAAATCTTCTATGTTACTTTTTTTATTAATATATGAAGGATATTAGCCGAACCAGAGTATTATTCTGTATGTTTTGATCATTGCATGTTATTGATTTAGTCATGATTAACACTTAAGTATTTCACTCATAGATTTGGTTCTGTTATACACTATGTGATGATGGATTAGTTATAGGTATATGTTTTTGCTACTTCATCATGCTAACATCCTGCTATAACAACCCTAAAGAGGGACCTGGTACCTTTGCGTGCTTCGGGTGAGCGCTCATCCTATGCTGAGTGATATGTCAGCGTGTCTAGGGTGTATATGTGAATTCTAGGCTGTTATTTGCATAAATAAAGCTCTGTGTTATGTTTTCCTTGCTATCATAGACTTGGGTTTTTATTTTTGGGTGAGAATCTATTGTATGATTTCTATTTATTTTTTATAACTGAATCTAGGTATAGGGTTAAATATCCTATTATTTATGTGGCTTGTATGGGATTTGAACCCTTAAATCTGATCATAATTGTATTAGTGTTCATTTTTATGGTATATCAAACCCTTAGGTTCACATGCACATTTCTGGGTATTATCGTTTGGGATGTATTGATTCTTTACATGAATGAGATCCTTGGATTCATATAGATTTATTATTTTTTAGCCATTTGGTTTTAATTGGCGTATACATCTAGATATTTGAGATTAAATAGATAAATAAACAACTTGTGTTTTATAAGGAAAATTCCTAGAATTTGTGTGTGGCGATTTATATATGTATATGAAATTTCTACTAACCCAGAATCCTCAGATTCAAACTCCGATCTTCTATGTATTATGTTATGACTCCTGGGGTAAAAACCTTAGAAGGATGATTCTAAAAGAAAAAATGTATATTGCTACTTAAAAGTTTTGTATCGTTTCCGTTATTATAAATCACGAACAATATAGGAGACAACTATGTTTTTGTTTATTAATACTTGTATCGAATCCACTGATTTGAACCTGGAAATTGGTGAGTTTTCTCTTGGGATTTTAAATGGTTAAGATATGACTTTGTAAAACTCATCAATGAACAAGTTATTTTGTTAGTCTTTTCTTGGTCGAATGGTTTCTCAACCTTCGGGATGCCTCCTAAACATTGCTTTGATACATTGTTACCTTTCTCCTTGTTAGAAAAGATAGGCATGTGGATCTCTCTGAGAAGTCTAATATATTTTTAAGGAATTCATCTTTGGATGGTTGGTATTTTGTGAATGTTAAGGTAAATGAAATCACTTTTCCTATCAAACTTCTTATCTCCTTGCGTGGGACATGGAGATGATATGTGTTTTTAGACCATAAGGATATGGACTTGCCTAGTCAAATGCCCACTTGGACTATCTTGGAATATTAGGATAGTATTGTTTAATTATTTTATTCTAGGGCTTTAAAGAAATGATGATAAGTAAACTTAAGGGTATCTATGTAATATAATTACTAGTAGATGAATGAATTTTCTTCTAGCATAAGCAATCAGTTGATCTTAAGGGTTTAATAACATCGATACCTACACTGCAGTAATAGATGATATAATGTTTGATGTTGTATCTTATTGTGAAAGTAAATACCATTCAACATAGTGTTTATTACGATTACACGATCTTGATTGGTTCAGGTATTTAATAAAAGATAGTCATATATAATTGGATATTTGTATACTATATTGTGCTTGTATAGTACCAACTAGCTAAAATATATTTAACTGTAAGTTAATTATGAGAAGTTATAAATCATTGATATAACTAATATCCTTATTATGTTAAGTTATTAATGGTTGAATGTTGCTAACTAATATGTAAATTATCACTTGCGTTTTATTTCAAAAATAATTAGATTTGGATGAAGTGGAAAATAATGTGTAAGTTTGTGCAATGCCTTTATGCAATGTTAGTTCCGAATATCTCATCACTCCTAAACAAGCTACATAAATATCCTTTTCCTTTTCTATTTTTTGGAAGATGCGCATAACTCAATTACCTTTTTGGTTTTGTAGAAATCACCAAAGCCTATCCAAAGCTCAGAAAACTATGAATTATATCTAAAGCCACGTAACACTTCTAAATTTTTGGAAACTTATGAATGTTACACAAAAATGCAAAATGTGTGGAATACTAGAATTTTCTACATAATCTTATTCCAATATTCCTCACACAGAAAGTCACATTGTATATAGAATTGCACACAACTTGTGTAGTCATGTTGCACACTATTTGTGCAAACTTACGATGCTTGACCAAATATGCCAATGCTTGTTCGATTTCATGGAAAAATAGACCAAACCATGACATATTAATGGAAGCTATTGAACGTGTACAAATCTATAGAACACTACATTTTTTCGGGAACACTTCTATTCAATTTCATGACAAGATCTATGACTAAAAAAATCACATGTCAATATCAAGACAATTAGAAAAGGTTACACAAGGTTCATGATTTTATTATTTCAGCTAGGGACCAACTAAATGATTTTCTTATTTCAGCTCGATCTTATGGTAGGAAAATTCTAGGATGGATCAATGGAATCTAGAGGCCACCTAAGGAATATTTCACAGATCTTTTTCTCACTGAAGGTGTCAAGGTTTCTATAAATATAAGGGAAAGGAATATTTGTAACGAATCTTGAAAAGTGTCTTCATTTAGAGTTTATTTTGATTTGATATGATTTTCCTTGTAAGTGTGAGATAGAGGTTATCTCTTTAAAAGCTTACTAGAATATGCAAGCTTAAGATAGCTCTATTATTGGAATTCTTATTATAATCCTCATGGAGTCTCATTCTACAATTTAATTAGAGATGTTTCTAAAGTTGTAATATCTTTCCTTACACTTAATAGAATTATCCTCACTTGTTTCTTATTTGGATGTTATCCCTGATATCTTGCCTTGGTGAGATCAAATCTAACAAGAGATGCATTATGTAAAGCATCCCTTCATTAGGAATCCTAACTAGAACATAAAATAAAACATGAGAATAGAAGTAGACAACAACCTTAAAAAATGTGGGAATAAAATATACATGAGCATAAAAGCAAACATGAGCATAGAAGAAAACATGAGAATATAAGTAAACATGTGCATAGATCATATAGGATCCTAGAAGAAAACATGAGCATAAAATAAAACATGAACATAAATTAAGTAATATATATCTATGAGATGAGTGATATATGAAACAATGTCAAATAGCCAAAAATAGCATTATGTGGAAAGCAATAACTAAAAGGTAATGATGACCATGATTAAGCATGAAGCATTTCAACATCAATATTTAAAAACAAACAATGTGATTATTGCTTGAATAAAAATAAAACATGTGTCATGAGAAATAAGGTGGTGTGATATAGGTAGGAGTGGTCTAGTTTATTTCAAATCTTACCTATTCAAATAACAATACATAGATATACTTTTTGCAAATCTATTTTATTTAAAGAAGAGGTTTATTATTTTATGGATACCATGTCATCATCAACTAGGTATACATCATCCCCTCTATAAATATCTAATTTAGTACATCTAAGTTCTTTATCTTTATAAATATCTACTTCATTAAAACATATCTCTTCATTAGCGAGTATACATACAACATATGAGTTGGTTTGTAATCTCAATATTGTATAAAATATTTAATACTATGTTAGTATAATCTATTTTATTTATTTCATGGTTGCAAAAATATTATTAATTTAAAACAATATGTATAGGGAGAGTCATCACAACCTCATGGCCGAGGTAGGGGTTGAAATAGAATAAGTATAAGAGGAGGGGATGTATTCAAAAAGTTATTGTGGAACCACAAAGTTATTTCTTTGAGGTGAATTTATTATAGAATATTTTTTATTCAAATGAATCCATCATAGTATTGATGTTAGTATGAATATTTTACTAATAATAACTTATTTATGGAGACACATGAACTTAAAATCAAATAGTGAACTTGATGTTGAATGGGCTCAACCAAAGACAAATGAAAAGTACATCTTCCCATTGTGTCATATTAATGATGAAATACATCCTATGAACATTACAAGGGAAAATAAATATCATCTAAAGAGACTTTACTCAAAACATATGATGAAATGTTAAAGTGAGCATATACCTTTTCCTAGGAATTATGATGAAGATGTTCCAATGGAAGAGGGAATCATACTTTAAAATATGGTACACCATTTATTTTATCATGATTATGATGATGATGATTAACCAAATGATCAAGTTGGTGACAATTATGATGAATAAGTTAATATAGATGATAATTTCAAGGAAATTGAACAAGAAAGGATAATTTTGATTTTTTCTCAAACTCTTGTTTTGATCTTAAATTAATGAAATTTGGTAAATATAATTAATTTAAATAAATTTGAATAATGTTATAAGAAATATATTAATTCATATTACATAGTGTTTTCATTCTAAATGTTTAGGATGGAAAATTGAAAATTTTGGCCATGACAACTATGCCACACTTGAATATTTCCTCTCCCGATCATTGTGAATCCTTACTCTGACAACTTGTCCTCAATTTCACCCTCATTCTGGATCATAGGAACATTATAACAAGATTTTCAAGTTTTTTTAAATGTGCAGGGATACACTCCCAAGGATATTGATGAAGTTATTGAGATTCAAGGAAAGACAATTGCCCTCGGAGTCCTAGAAAGGGCCATTTTTAGCCATTTACAACTAGTAAATACCTTCTAGAAGCTTACAAGCAAGATTAAAATCATCCAAGATTTGTATAGGAGAAAATGAATTCATACAATGTATTTTAAGGAAAAATAGTGAAAGAAATTGATGTCGGTAATCAAGCAAACAAGTCCGGGTCATTTTGGGCACAGGGAATGAAGGCTCCAACTATAAAAGTAACTTGTATAGATGATTATGGGAATTACAGAAGGATTTTTGAGGAAAAAAATAATAAATGGAAATATCTTGGAACCCTATACATTATGGACACATAACGTTTTTTCAAGACCTAAAAATATTCAGTGAGAATCCAAGACACCGTAATTGCCCCTTCAAATCAAGAATGAAATAGGCCCTAAAAATTAAATATAAAGAATAATTATCTCCTTATAATGACTTAAATTATCTCAATAGGTGTTTTGGATTCAAAATCATATATGTTTTGATCCCAAAACACTCTTCTATGCTCCCAGGGAAGAAAAAGCACTCTCAGTGTCATGATTTACACTCAGCGGGTAACATCAACATTCTAAAATTCTATTGTCCCAATTTTCACCCTTGGTATTTGCTTGGATTATCCTTGAGGTGAAAAAGGGACATGAAGGACACCAAAGTGTGACCCTCATCATTTTTTAAGTTTCATCACTTAAGATCATACCTTAAGGTGTTAGGGTGAGCAAATGAGTGAATTAAGTTGCCTGTCACACTTTTCATGATAGTTGAACCCATTGGTCACAATTTTTCAACCACTAGGTCCCCATGGATTGTCCCCAAGGTGAAAAAGGGGACAAGGGGGACACAAAATTGTGACTCCCATCATGGAAAACTTCTCGCAACTCACCCCTCACTACTTTTGCACCTATGTTTCACAAAATTGCGTTATGTCTTGTCCCCCTTTCATGTGGTTAAACCAAGGTCACAATTTCTCACCCTTTTTACCCCTCATCCCAAAGGTGAAAAGGGGATAAGGAAGACACAAAATTTCAACCCCCTTCCTTTCATTTACTTCCTTGTCACTTGAAAACTCAAACTTTCCCTCAGTGCTCATTCCCAACTCCTTGAATCTCATCCACAAGTAACTAGTTGCAAGAAAATTGAATTACTCTCCTCCTCTCACAACACTTAACCATTTTTATCATTAAAAGTACTATTATATTTCCCTCCCAAACCTCAATTTTCATGATGAATGCTACTAAAATTTTACCAGAAATCCATGTCCCAAAACATATATTTATTCATAAATCTCTAACAATGTACTTGTTTTCAACCAAATGTTACATGTGTTGAGTTGTGGAGCTTAATTGCTTCACAGTAGCATGGTTTGCTAGCTTGCTGGATTACACAGTAA
The DNA here is from genome assembly GCA_018340775.1 of Taxus wallichiana var. yunnanensis. Lineage (NCBI taxonomy): Eukaryota > Viridiplantae > Streptophyta > Pinopsida > Cupressales > Taxaceae > Taxus > Taxus wallichiana. Next base: position 645,945,649 of record CM031241.1, on the reverse strand, counting down.
CCGACGTCATTCGTATGACCTTCGTCGGTCACCCAAGGACTGGTATCAGTTAGGAAATGAGGATATGACATTGATTAAGCCTAACCAACATCAGTTAGGGATAACCGGCGTTAGTTTCCTATGCGTGGAACTTTATATTTAAGTCACGAGAATTAGATCTATATTTAGTTGTAAAGTGAATCTAATGGTTGTAAATTCATAGCTAAGGTGACCTAAGTTTATATATATATAAAGGCATGAGAATTAGGGTTTAAAAGAATAGAATTTCATTTGTTGAATGTAAGTTTCCTTGGAGAGCAAGAAAGAGTAGCTGGTGAGAAGAAAGCATTGTACATCTTGTGAAGTGTGGAAGATAGTAGATCTTCATTGTATTTCATCTGTAAATATTTAAATTTAAGGTTGTTCATTTCTTAGTAGACGTATCCCACACTGGGTGAACCACGTTATATTTGGTGTTATCTTTCTCTCTTGTTTATTTCATCTTATTGTTTAAGTCCATGTTTATTGCTTGTATGCTTTATTTGATTATAGATCTAGACAACATTGGTTTATGGTTTAACCCTAACAACTTGTATCAGAGATTTGTTTTTAGGTTTTGTGTTATGATAGGATTTACTCTCAGAGAGTTTTATGATTGAGTGGGAGCTCAACAACAGTAAAAGAAAGAAAATACAGAGTAGAGAAATTTGACGGCCGTAATTATCAATTATGGAAGATACAAGTGTAGGATTATCTGTATCACAAATATCTATAGTTACCATTGCATGAGAAGGTAAGGCCTGTAAATATGACTGATGAAGAATGGAATATAGTTGATAGAAAGGATCTGGTATCTATAAGATTGAGCCTGACAACATCTGTAGCTTCTAATATAATAGAAGTAACAACCATGGTAGAGTTAATGAAAGCTTTAGCAAACTTATATAAAAATCCTAGTACATCGAATAAAGTTTATTAAATTATTTAATTCAAAAATGCAAGGTGGATATGTGTCTAATCATTTGAATGATTTTCATTCTATTGTAAATCAATTAAAATCAGTTAATATTCCATTTGATGATGAAGTGAAAGAATTGTATTCTTATGCTCTTTGCTTAGATGGGATAATTTAGTAAGAAATATTAGTAACACATCTTGTGCTTTTAATATTCTAAAGATTGATAATGTGGTTATTATAATCTTGAATGAAGAAATACATAGGAAAATTACAAGAGAATCATCATCTAGTAATGCTTTGAATGTGGAAAGCAGGGGGATATATAAAGAGAGATCTAAGAGCAAGAAGAATGGTAGAACAAAGAATGGAAGATCTAAATCAAAGGTCAGAAATATAATCTATCGGAATTTTGGAAAGAGGGGACATGCAAAGAAGGATTGTTGTCTCAAGGAAAACAAATAGAATTTACTAGACAAAGGTAAATAAAAAGGTAAAGAGGTAAAAAATTTAAGTGAGGTAATGCAAGATGCTCTTATTCTATCCTTAGATAATAAATTAGAATCAAGGGTTTTAGATTCTGGAGATTTTTCCATGCTACCCCTAATAAGGGTTATTTTAAGAATTATGTTTAGGGTAATTTTGGACATGTTTATTTAGGAGATGATGAACCATGCATGATTACTAGTAAAGATGATGTACATCTTAAACTGCAAAATGGAAATACATGGATATTGAAATATGTGAGGCATGTGCCAAACCTCAAAATAAATCTATTTTTTGTAGGGTAATTAGAAGAATCTGGATGCATGGTTACATTTATAGCAGAGTCTTGGAAAGTTTCTAAAGGTTACCTTATTGTAGCAAGAGGAAAGAAGGTAGGAACATTTTATCTATCTACTTGTGTTATTGATTCCTTTTTCGTGATCTACTTCAAATTCATGTGGTGTGGTATTATCAGGCTAGGCCATATGAGTGAAAAGGAATGTAGATCTTAAAGGCTAAGGGTAAGTTATCAAATTTGAAATAAGTAGATATTAATTTGTATGAGCATTGTATATTTGAAAAGCAGAAGAAAGTGAGATTTCTTAAGGTTGGCGAAAAAAAGAGCAAAAATTGTAGCTTGTTCATACGGATGTACGGGACCAGCTAAGGTAGCTTCTCTTAGAGGATCCCAATATTATGTGACTTTCATTGATTATGACACAAAAAGGTATGGGTTTATTTTATTAAGAGAAAATATGATGGTTTTGAGACTTTTAAAAGATGGAAATCCCTTGTGGAAAATGAAACGAACTTCAAATTAAAGTGTCGTAGATCTAAAAATGGTGGTAAGTACTGTAACAAGGTTTTCAATGATTATTATTTAGTGAATGGAATATGCGAGAGAGATAAAAGTTCCTATAACTCCACAGGAGAATGGAGTTATAGAAAGAATGAATAGGAAAATCATGGAACGTGCTAGGCGCATGAGATTACATGCCAGTTTTCCTTTGAAGTTTTGGGTAGAAGTAGTAGATACAATGATATATTTGATTAACCATGGCCCTTTAAGTGCACTAGATGGTGGAATACCAAAGAAACATGGATTGGAAAAGAGGTAGATCTTTCTTTTCTTAGAGTATTTGTTTCATAAGCTTTTTTTGCATGTTGATAAGGAAAATAGAAATAAATTGGATGCAAAATCCAAAAGATGTACTTTCATTGGTTATGGCTTTGGTGATTTCAGATTCCAGTTTTGGGATTTAGAAGATTCTAAGATTATTAGGAGTTGTGACATTGATTGGAATGAAAAGAGAATGTACAGGGATCAAGTTTTGGTACCCAAAGGTGAACCAATGGAGAAGTTTGTGGATGAAAATGAACTCTTAGATTTAAAATTAACACCTACATGTTTATGTAGTAACTGGTGTCGGTTGACCCCTGACCGACATTGGTCCCCTATACAAGTTTCTGTTACACAAGAGAAGGACTAGCGTCGGTTAGGTGAACTAGCATCGACATAAGGTGACCGACGCGTCGATCCACTGTCAGCCGATGTAGATACAAATCTACAGGATGAGCAGATTGAGCCTCCAACACCCCAAATCTCAGTGAGAAGGTCACAAAGGGTAAGTAAACCTCTAGAAATATTTACTCCTTCATTATCTTATTTATTATTGACTGATAATGGTGAACCAAAGTGTTTTGAAGAAGCAATGTAGTAGGATACCCACGTACAGTGGGAGCATGGCATGGATGAGGAGATGAACTCTTTGGAAAAGAATCAAACATGGGAATTAGTCAAGTTACTAGCTGGTAAGAGTACATTGCAGAACAAGTGGATTTACAGGATATGGGAGGAAGAGGGTGGAAATAATAGATACAAAGCAAGGCTTGTGGTAAAAGGATTTGCACAAAAACTAGGTATTGATTTTGGTGAAATATTTTCTCCTATTGTTAAAATGAATTCCATCTATATTGTTATAAGTTTAGTTGTAGTAGAATATTTTCATTTAGAACATCTTGATGTTAAGACCAATTTCCTTCACGGTGATTTGGACGAGGAGATCTATATGAGTCAACCGTTTGGTTATGAAATCAAGGGTAAGGAGAAATATGTGTGCAGGTTGAAAAAGATACTATATGGGATCAAGAAAGCTCTAAGTAAATGGTATATGATTTTTGATAGTTTCATACATGATAATGGTTATATCATATGTGAATCTGACCATTGTGTTTATTTCAAGAAGCTTAAGAATGGGAGCTAGATTATTTTGTTACTATATGTGGATGATATGCTTATTACAGGATCTAGTATGCATGAAATTGGTGAGCTTAAAGAAAAGCTAGCTCACACATTTTTCATGAAGGATTTGGGATGAGAAAAGAAAATCCTTGGCATGCAAATTCATAGAGACAAGAAAAATGAGAAATTTTATGTCTTAGGAACATTATATCAATAAAGTGTTGGAAAGATTAAAAATTCAGGATGCAAAACCTGTAAGTACACCTATGGCTGGAAAAATTAAATTGAGAAAATATCATTTTCCTACATCACATGAGGAGGTTGGGTACATCGCACAATTTCCATATGCTTCAGCAGTTGGGAGCTTGATGTATGCTATGGTTTGTACCAGACCAAACATTGTACAAGTAGTGGGATTTTTGAGTAGATTATGGCCAATATAGGTAAAGAGAATTGGAAAGTAGTCCAATGGATTATCATGTAGTTGAGAGGGACATCCAGTATGCAATTATGCTATGGAGGATTAGACACTATTTTATTAGGCTATGTTGATTCAGATATGGCTGGAGATTTGGATGGTAGGAGAAGCATCATTGGATATGTTTTCACAGTATGTGGGACAAAATTTGGCTAGATTTCTAGATTGCATAAGGTTGTGGCCTTGTCTACTATAGAGGCTAGAAAAGAGATGATTTGGATGAGTAGGTTCATGGAAGAGTTGGGAAAGGGACAAGAGGATTGTAAGTTGTACAGTGACATTCAAAGTACGATTCATCTAGAAAATAAATCAGCATTTCATTCCAAAACAAAACACATTCAGTTGAGGTATCACTTCATATGGTAGGTATTGGAGGATGGGAAACTAAAGTTGGAGAAAATTCATACCAAGGAGAACCTTGCGGATATGCTAACAAAGCCGTTGGAAAATGAGAAGATGGAGACTAACTCCACTTCTATTAGTATTCAAGTTTGAGACTTGAAGAGGGATAAAAATACCAAGGGAAAATGATTCAAGGATGGAGTTGTATGTGCAATGTAGTAATTTATCTCCAAGTGGGAGATTTTTGAGTTGTGGAGCTTAATTGCTTCACAGTAGCATGGTTTACTAGCTTGTTGGATTACACAGTAATCGGCATCAGTCGTCTGACCATCGTTGGTTACCCAGGGACCGATATCGGTCAGGAAAGGAGGAACCAACATCAGTTAACGATAACCGACATCGGTTAGGGCTAACACGTATCGGTTTCCTATGCATGGAACTTTATATTTAAGTCACGTGAATTAGATCTATATTTAGTTTTAAAGTGAATCTAATGGTTGTAAATGCATAACTAAGGTTCCCTAAGTTTGTATATGTATAAAGGCATGATAATTAGGGTTTATATGAGTAGAATTGCATTTTTTGAATGTAATTTTCCTTGGAGAGAAAGAAAGAGTAGTTGGTGAGGAGAAAGCATTATACATCCTGTGAGGTATGGAAGATAGTATATCTTCATTGTATTTCCTCTGTAAAGCATTGAATAATAAGATTGGTCATTTCTTGGTGGACGTATCCCACACTGGGTCAGCCACGCTATATCTGGTGTTATCTTTCTCTCTTGTTTATTTCATCTTCTGGTTTAATTCTTGTTTATTGTTTGTACTCTTTATTTGATTATAGATCTTGACAACAATGGTTTGTGGTTTAACCCCAAAAACATGTGAAATCCTCCCCAAAAGTCATTTATGATGATTGTAAGAGAATTTCCATTGATTCTCTATATAATTTACATAATCCATCTGAAATTTGCAGGCCCATAAGTTTCCTTTTTAGATCTACAGAGTCTTAGTGAACGAAAAACCTCCAAAGATAGAGCAGAATGTCTTGAAGTAAAACCTGAAATTTTGAGACCAATTTTTTTTACAATTTGACATCCATAAGGCCTTCATCTAAAAATAGTAAGAGTGAAAGGATTCACATGTCAAAATATAATAATTTTTCAAAAATAACAATTTTTCACCACCCATTATACTCCAAACAAGTAAAAACTATTAGAAGGTGAAAATTGTGCATATTTACTAAAATAACTATCATAGATGGGACCCAATAATAATAGAAAGTATTGAAATTGAGATAAAATCACTTGTTTCAACTCATAATCCACATATCTCACTACTTTTTGACATCATGAAGTTTAAGTATTTAGGTTTGGAGCCCATTTCCACTCTAATAACTGAATACCATAGTGTGGGAGATAGTGAAGCCACACATATGGACCTATAAGACTTGAAAAATAGAATTCTTGGTGGACCTCATGAACCAGTGGAGGAGAAAATATTCGGAGTAGACTATTCGGGGCAAGAGGTCACCCACTCGTATATTAAGAGAACTGAATTAGTTCTAACATGTGCACAATAAGATCTTGTTAGGAATTTTAAAGGATGAATAATGTTACAAATTATAAATCCATAATATAAATTGCCAAAGAAAATAGTTTAGTAAGTGCAAAATTAAACAAGATATCAAGATGTTTTATAATACAGATTACAAAATGTAAATACCATGAACAGAAAGTAAATGAACATAGTGACACAAGATATAAGTGGGAAAACCTTGGAAGGTAAAAAACCCACTTGAAATTCATTTATCTTTATTGAGAATAAACTTTCACCCAACACTCCCACTATTTCACATATCCACTTGCAGTTACACCTTCAATAAGGGATTACAAACTACCTCATACATTCTCTCATGTGTTTTACATCATTCGCTTCATGTATCTATGATCATCTCGCACATATATTGTGCATTCATATGTTACACTTGATATTTTTATTTCCATAATGTAACTAATCTCTAATGAAATCACCTTGTTTTATAAAAGGTGGGTGATCTGTTTTGGGTAACTCTTGTGTTTTAAAAAGTGCTGACAAAATTAGTGGATCCACCATGCTTTTATTTTAAATATAAACCATAAGCCAAAAACATATATTCTTTAACATGTTTCTAAATAAGAATTTTCCCGCTTAATATTATAAACCCAACAAGTACGATGTAGATTCCAGAACAATTCAGGAAAATGACAACTCACTCCTCGTAGTTATAACACAAAACAAAATTTATCAACATCTACAGATTCCACACTAGTAGAAACATGGTCATCATAACTAAGGAATTTTCCTCGCAGGACTGGGAAAATACTGATTTCTATCTACAAAGCGTAGCACTCAGTTCGTGGCTCAAATAAGGAATAAATCCTTCCAGTATTCCCAAGAACTTGTCAAGGAGTGAATTTCTTGAGACTTATTATAATTCCATTATTATTCTAGGAAGGGTAATGGGGGAAGAAATAAGGAAATATTTTCAATATTGGATGACTCGGTCTATGGGGATACTTTGAAGGAAACCAAGTGGTGGATTGGGGACATATCATTAATGACAATGTCCATGGGAAAATTTTGTAGTTTTATACCACTAAGTAGTCCACCATGAATTCTTACCTAGTAAATGCCCTTGTCTTCACAAGATCATTTAAAGGATTTTCCACATCTCTCCATGTGCCTCAAAAATCACCTACATACGAGAAGTATCTAATTGACTCATAAGGAGAGAAATTCCCACTATTCCAGGGAGAATGATGGATTTAACATGTTCATTATCAAGATCTTTGAGGGTAATTCGAATGGAGGATATCTTCTCAAGTTGTTGCACTAATTGAAAATTTTGAGAACCACTTTATCTAGTTCACTACCTTCTCCTACATCAGATTCTTAGGCTATGATTTTTCTCCTCAAAGGCTACCCAGGTACCCAAGTGAAAAATCATAATGTTGAAATTGTGTAGGAAACTAGATCATGTTCATGTCAAGCGTAAGAATAACAAAAAGAAAGGTGTGTCATTTCCCATTTCCTTGGTAATATATTCATTTAATAATGTCATAGATGTGTTTAACATCAAAGCATCCTTCTCTCCCCTCAGTCTCTACTCCTACACATTTAGGTCTGACTTCGATATCAAGAGAAACCAAGAGACCTTCACCTTTCTATTTTGCACCATATGCCTCAAATTGAAAAATACTAGGCCAATTGCACTAATGATTTTAAGGTATGTAAAATGGACTATATGTGGATGACAGTAGACCGATGATGAATCTGAAATTTTATTGGTTCATTGAAGGGATAAAAGATGATGGGTTAGACCTATTTGAACCATAGTACCAAGTAGTACAATCTTCACCCCTTCCTCTGACTCTATGGAACACCAGAGAATCAGTTGATATTAAGGAGAATACTGTAATAGTAATCCAAAGATCAAGAGAATGGTTCAAAATGAAGATAACTACTTTCATCGAGTCTAGTGGTCTCCTGAATCTATCTAGATGGATATCTCACACTTCTTCTATAAGGGCATCTAAGAAGGCCATGGATTCTACTCACTCAGAATAATCTTCAAATAGAAATATTATGGAGGAAGAGAACACTGAAGATTCCCATCCTAGGAGGTTATATAAGAAGGCTAAGATCATTAAATATCTAATTGATCCTCTTGAACAAGGTGAAATTGATCCTTCATAGTCACTGTTCACCAATGACATCCAAGTGTATCATCCTCAACAGTAGATTCATCCCACCATGAGAAATTTGTGATATCCTATTAAGCACCTAAACTTTCCTCATACTTGATATTGTGTCTACTTTGGTGGAAAATTTCCTATGGATTTAGGATTTTCTTGGGAATGAGTAAGGGACGGTGAAACAAGCTTCAACACATGATTTTAAGGATATATCAAAATTCATGAAAACAAAATAGGGAAAGAAAGCATAAGTAAAATCTCATTTATTTATTGGGGCTTTTAGAACTCATCATGTGGATTTTTCCCAACCAAAATTTTCAAAACCTATGAAAGATATGACTCAGGATGACTGATTTTACCCACATCTCCTTGGGGTAAGCAACATAAGAAGAAGATACACATTTGTTCAAGGAGTCTATGATGAGTACAAACAATCAATGGAAAAATTAGAGGATCAGGTGAGGACTCTCACTTTTTATGTGTATTTCTTCTTGGAACCTAATACAATGCCACCTCCTCCTATTGAAGTCATCTCTCCCATCAATAGTTTTGACGCTCATATGATCAAGAGAGCACAAGGATACATAATACAAGTGAGATCTAATGATAAGTGGGTTGAAAGTATTCTCAAGAAAGGAAAGACATTGTTGCCAAAAATTATCTCATTGTTTGAATTTTCCCTCACCACTAATTCCAAATTAAAAGTGACCAAGGAGGATATTAAGAAAGAAAAATCTCACTAGGATAGTGTGTTTTGATTGGTATCTATTGTCTAAAATAACCCCTAGTTATTTTGGAAACTTGCGGTTCCATTATGGCTCGGAAATCAAGTTTTTAGCTTGCACGTAATGATGGTTTTCTCCTTGGTACATTTCCTAGGTTGCAGTTCTTTGGACGTGCTCCCACACACTCTCCTTGCTTCTCCCCCTTCCTTTGCTTTCTTCCATGCATGCTTCATGCACTCTAATTATTCCTTGCATAGTTTCAAGTATTTCCCCTTTTCCTTTTTAGCATACTCATTGCATATTCTATTCTTCTATTTTATCCGTTGCGCACCCTTCTACGCACACCCGCATGTTTTCCTTATATTCTTGTAATTCCTTGGCATGCCTTCTGCACACTTGTCTTTTATTTCTTGAATTCCTCGCATCCCTTCATTCATACTATCAATACCTCATGCATTTACCTGCACCCCCTTTCATGCAATATTGCATTGCACACTCTCCCTTCTCCTCTTGGATTGCTTTGTATGCCATCTTTCCCTAAATTTATGTGCTTCTATTTTGCAGACCTTCAGACCTCTCTTACAGATTTGCATATCTATGCAAATATGCATTCCTTTCCCATTTCTCCCCACGTACCCTCTCAAACATGTTGGAAAACTTATTTTACATCCATGCATCCTTTGTGAAAACTTTCTCTTCTTCCCCATTTCTCTCGCACATGCACCCAAGGAAATAACCCTTGTGCTTCATGTGTCAAACTCTGGGGAGTTAGCAGATAAATTGCAATTCATGATAATAAATAGATAAATACCAACTATGTGTAGATCTTAGTAGTGAATGGAAGTGCGACATGTGCCAAAGATGGATTGCAATAAATCAATATACTCCCTTGACAAATCAGATTGCGCTATGTGTCTAGTGTGTTCTGTTATCCAAAATTCACCCCCCCAGGGTAAATTTGGTAACATGCATCTGAATATTCATATCCCAAGAAAATTGATTGATTCGAGCAAAAATCAGGTTTAGGGTCCCTTCGAGAATTTTTCTAACTCTCCTGCCCAGATTGAAAAGAGCAAGCTTTGAGAAAATGCGAAAAAGTTGCAGAAAGGCAAGTAGGTTGATCCAGGAAAAATCATGAAAATCGGCTAATTCCTAGTCCTAGGGAAAGTCGGGACATTTGGGACGTCAAGGCGCGGATCGGCGAAATGAGCACAAACAAATTTACTAACGGTTTGGGACATCTCAGGGGCGGAATACGCGGTGGCGCGAAAAGTCGATCCGGCCGAAAGAGGAAGAAAAATGACTAACTGCCAAAGTCGGGACATTTGGGACATCTCGGGCGTGAATCGGCCAATTCGGCGAAATCAGCACAAAGAACCTTTGTGCGAAATGGGACAAAGGGACGTGTGGGACGTGAAAAGCCGAAGGAGCCGAGAGCCAATCAAATCTTGCCACGTGTCCAGCGCAAAGAGGGACAAGGAAGCCCATTTCGGGCGGATCGGAAGTTTTTGTCCCAGACAGTTTGGGACATCTGGGACAAAAAGACGCGAAGGGCGCGAAAGAGCCGGCAGACCCGTCGACCAACCAGATCATGACACGTGTCTCAAGAGAAAAGGTCAAAAAGTCAAAGGGTGAAGTCTCGAGCACTGGCCCGAACCAATGAAATAGCGCCACGTGTCCCAGCTAGGGCCCACAAGGAAATTTCAAAAGAAAGCCCGCCAAAGGTGGAGGAGAGAGAATCATCGACCAATCGGAGCGTGCCACGTGTCATCCAGGTGGCGAGCGCGAAAAGATTTCAAAACACGTTTTCACTGTTTGTGCCTAAATCTTCAGATCGCCATAACTTTCGATCCAGAGCTCGGATTTGCACGTTCTTTATATCAATGGAAAGCTGGTGAAATTCTCTACACGATTCTGGGGTCAATCTTGCGTTTTGGAGCAGTCTGGAGGAGAAAATTGTGAAACAGATATGGCGCGTGTTCGCGGCGAGAAATGACATTCCAAATGACCAAATTTAATGCAGAATGGGTCGCATTCTCCTGTAATCCGGTCAAAGTGACAGGGTATGGGTTTGTAAGGTTCCCCATGCTGTTTTAATGCACCTACAGTCAAGAAGAATGGGCTCCCATGCCTTTATACGTTTCTGTCCCCTGGGCTCGACCCATGCAATGTAAAAGCCAGATTTGGCTCATTTTAAAAAGTGGTCCATTCTTTACATTCCGCCCTCCTTATTTTCTTCTCTAGGGTTGAAAATGGAGTTCGAACCTCCTCCCTTGCTCTGTAATGGCATTTTTGCCTCTTATTAATGGAATGATGTTCTGTGTAAACTTCTGGAGCAACAAAACGTGTTTTGTGATGCATCTGTCCATCCTTTCTCGTTTTTGCTTGTTCTCTTCTTGCCTCTCTTCATTGCAGTGTCTTTGTGCATGTTTGAATGATCATTGCATGTCTGGAGCTGTGTTCATGGAGTTTTGGGACATTTTCTGTGTGAAATCTATCCTTGGGCCTGTGATGCATCTGTCCATCCTTCCCATTGTTCACCTCTCTTTGTCCCATGGCAGTTTTGATAGATGTCCAACATTCTCCTTCTCGGTGTATCACCGTTTTTAGTGTAGGCTTTTGTTGTTTTTCCTTTCTCTCTCTCTCTCTCCTTGGCATGGTTAGATTAGGATTAGATTAGCTTGCGCACTTTGGAATAGCTTGTGGCGGTAGTTTAGGAGCAGGAACCACCTTCTCTCGGAGATTCCTCTCTCGGTTTCACAAGTCCCACACTTGGAGAGAGGTTTCCATGTTGTGCAATCACACTGGATGCTAAAGTGATCACCTGTGATCTGCATCCAGTCTTTGTGAGTCTGCATCAAAAATTTTGCTTAACGCCTATGGGACCTTAGAGGTCTTTCACTTCATCTTTTGCAGGTTGATGTGTTCCTGTGAAGATTTCAGCCTTTGGAGGCACTTGCAAACACATCTGGCGACTCCATCTGGTCAACAACCCATCTCTCAAGTTGCAGACCTTCCTTTCCATTCATTTCCATCCATTTTCATCCATCTTTCTTTCCATCCCTTTCATTCTTTTCCATTCCATGAAGTTGTGCAATCATGACTTCATTTCCATCATGGTATTCACATCAACAACAGCAGTATATTCCACCTCCAACATGTTTTACAAATCCTCCAGATCAGCATGCATACTCATATGAATAGCGAGTGCAAAGTCGGTTTGGCTATGGAGCTTTCCAAGAGCAAGAGTATGCATACACATGAAGACCATCGATCCAAGATGCTGGTCTGCTGTTGGAGAAAATCCAAAGATGGAGGTGGGAATGGTACAGTCCAGGGCTCAAGCACAAATGAGAGCTTTTGGAATCGGTTATGGAGCACCCTGTCCATGGGTGGGACCTTTTCCAAGGCATTACAGCCCTCAAGAGAAGCTGGACTTCATGATAAAGATGCTGCCCCAACTTGCACAATGGACAACAGAGATAGAGGCCTACACACTTGTTGTTGAACAACCTTGTCAATGGGTAAGTTCTACACCATCATCTGGTTTTTCTCTTTCCATTACTCAAGCAGCACCATCTCATTTAAACTCCCCATCTGCTGTCCCAAGTATTGAATCCATGTCTCCACCTCTCAGTCTTCCACCACACCTCGATTCTTCTTTCCTCTTCCCTTCCAAACAGTCATCCCCTCCACAAGAGCTAACAGAAACACCCCCTCCTCCAAAGAAACAAGAGGTTTCATCTCCTCCACCACCACAAAAAATGTCAAATCAGTTGAGTTTCAACCTATCCCTCCTCTTGCATTCCCAAATCCATGTTGGGAGGATGAAAATCAGAATGCCAGTCAAGGAAAACAACAACAAAAAGAGAGGCCAAACAAAGATGAAGAAATTCAAAGTCTGAAGAGTTGGGCTCTTAGATTTGGGATGACAAAGATCCCCTTGATGGTTAAGCCTACAGAAGAGGCTAAGGTTGAACAAATGGTGGTCAGGACTGATTTTGTTGCAGCAGAAGAAGAAGATCTTGCAGTCCCAACTTGTCCTCTAGAGCAGCAGATTGAAGAGTTTGACTTGACAAACTTCATGCTGGAGGAAGAGTTCAACCAAGAGCAAGGTTGTCTTCAAACATTGGAGGAGGGAGAAGCTGCTCCAGATCCAAAAGAAGAGGAGCACATTCTAGTTGTGGAGGAGAAAAGTGCAGATCCAAGGGCTTTGAGCACAAAGCAGGCTACGGAGAACCTTCAAGTTCTTCTTTCTACTTCACCTCTCTCGGGTTCTAATGTTGAAGAGGATTTTGATTTCTCAAACTCAATATTGAGAGTGAAGGAAACCATGGTGGTCAAGTTGCAGATCAAGAGGACACCATGGGAGAAGTTGAACATGAGCAGCAGGACAACAATGAGGTAGTTTACCTGTCAGATTTGGAGGATTGTTTTGATGGAGAAGAGCCGGTTGAGTTTTCACCATTCTCTCTTTCATCATCCACATTCCAAACACCAGAGCCTGTTGTCATGGAGGAGAGCTTTCATTTGCAGCAGCCTACATCTTATAGCAGCTCTTTGGAATCAAAATTGGAAGATTTTAATCTTCCATGTTCTTCATTGGAGGAAGAGAAAGGACAAGAGTTTCACCATTTCTTCCACATCATCCATTCAAGGTCTACAAGAAGACTCCATTCTTGGAGTTGAAAATCAGAGCTATGGGCATATCAAACGGATCAGACCTTGCCCAATCAGGTATTTGGCTTCATTGGAGCCAAAGGAGAAGCCACAACCAGTCATGCTCACTTCTGGGCATGAGGATGAGCTACAAAGTACCAAGGATCAGCTGCCATACCTCTCCAATCCAAATGCAGAGCAACTAAAAGAGGTATTGGATTTTTCAGTTGATACCTTGATGATTTGGATAGAAGACCAGCTTCTTGTTGATTTTCCATCCATCCAAACAGCCATGATCAGTGCCAAATCAATTGCATGGCTGCCAATTTTGAAGAAAGGAAGCTATTTCTCACAACCAGTTGCAGGGTTTGTTTAGCTTGCCTTTGCTCCAGTTAGAGTAGAGTAGGTAGGTTTTCTTTCAGTAGAATAAGTGCTTGTGCACACTCTGCATGTTCCATTTGGGGCATGTATGATTTTCGATTTGTACATAGTTTTTCTTCGTTGCTGGTTTTGCTCTTGCACAGATCTTTTTAGTGGCATTTTGGTGAGAACAACTCCATGTCCGGTGGGTTTCCAAGTGGCTCAGAGGGGAGATTTTCAAAGTTCAGATCAGTTTTCAGGCTACTACTTATGACTCCATGCCCAATGGATTGCTTCAGGCTACTGGTCATTCATCTAGCAGGCAGATGACCCCACTGAGTCGCCAAATTGTTATCCAAAATTCACCCCCCAGGGTAAATTTGATAACATGCATCAGAATATTCAAATCCCAAGCAAATTGATTGATTCAGAGCAAAAATCAGGTTTCTAGGGTCCCTTCAGGAATTTTCTAACTCTCCTGTCCAGGTTGAAAAGAGCAAGCTCTGAGAAAATGCGAAAAGTTGCAGAAGGCAAGTAGGTTGATCCAGGAAAAATCGTGAAAATCAGCTAAGTCCTATTCCTAGGGAAAGTCGGGACATTTGGGACGTCAAGGCGCGGATCGGCTGAAATGAGCACAAACACCCGCTAACGGTTTGGGACATCTGGGACAGAAGTACGCGGCGGGCGCAAAGCCGATCCGGCCGAAAGAGGAAGAAAAATGACTAACTGCCAAAGTCGGGACATCTGGGACATCTGGACGCGAACCGGCCGGTTCGGCCAAAATCAGCACAAAGAGCACTGTACCAAATGGGACAAAGGGACGCGTGGGACGCGAAAAGCCGAAGGAGCCGAGAGCCAATCAAATCTTGCCACGTGTCCAACGCTAAGAGGGACAAGGAAGCCCATTTCGGGAGGATCGGATGTTTTTGTCCCAGAAAGTTTGGGACATCCAGGACAAAAAGACGCGAAGGGCGCGAAAGAGCCGGCAGACCCATCGACCAACTAGATCATGACACGTGTCTCAAGGAGAAAAGGTCAAAAAAGTCAAAGGGCAAGTTTTGAAACGGCCCGAACCAATGAAATAGCGCCACATGTCCCACTAGGGCCCACAAGGTAAAAATTTCAAAAGAAAGCTCGTAGAAAGGTGGAGGAGAGAGAATCATGCGACCAATCGAGCATGCCACATGTCATCCAGGTTGCGAGCGCGAAAGATTTCAAAACACGTTTTCGCTTTGTTTGTGCCCTAAATCTTCAGATCGCCATAATTTTCGATCCAGAGCTCAGATTTGCACGTTCTTTATATCAACGGGAAGCTAGTGAAATTCTCTACACGATTAGGGTCAATCTTGCGTTTTGGAGCAGTCTGCGAGAGAGAAGATCGAAAACATCTCGACGCGTGTTCATGGCCAGAAATGACATTCCAGCGACCAGATTTAATGCAGAATGGGTCGCATTCTCCTGTAATCCGGTCAAAGTGACAGGGTATGGGTTTGTAAGGTCCCCCATGCCGTTTTAATGCACCTACAGTCAAGAAGAATGGGCTCCCATGCCTTTGTACATTTTCGTCCCCCAGGCTCGACCCGAGCAATGTAAAAAGCCGATTTGGCTCATTTAAAAAAGTGGTCCATTCTTTCTGCTCCGCCTCCTTCTTCTTTTCTTCTCTAGGGTTGAAAATGGAGTTCGAACCTCCTCCCTTGCTATGTAATGGCATTTTTGCCTCTTATTAATGGAATGATGTTCTGTGCAAACTTACGGAGCAACAAAACGTGTTTTGTGATGCATCCGTCCATCCTTCCTCATTTTTGCTTGTTCTCTTCTTGCCTCTCTTCATTGCGGTGTTCTGTGCATGTTTGAATGATCATTGCAGAGTCACGGAGCTGTGTTCATGGAGTTTTGGGACATTTTCTATGTGAAATCTATCCTTGGAGTCTCTGTGATGCATCTGTCCATCCTTCCCATTGCTCACCTCTCTTTGCCCCATGCATGCGCTTTTGATAGATGTCCAACATTCTCCTTCTACGGTGTATCACCGTTTTTAGTGTAGGATTTTGCTGTTTTTCCTTTCTCTCTCTCTCTCTCTCTCTCTCGTCTCCTTGGCATGGTTAGATTAGGATTAGATTAGCTTGCACACTTGCGCACTGGAATAACTTGTGGCGGAGTAGTTTAGGAGCAGAGGAACCAGCCTTCTCTCGAGATTCCTCTCTCGGTTTCACAAGTCCCACACTTGGAGAGAGGTTTCCATGTTGTGCAATCACACTGGATGCTAGAGTGATCACCCTAGAAGCTCCGATCTGCATCCGGGGTCTTTGTGAGTCTCGCATCAACAATTCCTTTGCATTGAAGAACTTAAAATCATCATAACTCCTTCCATGATTTCAAAATCATGTGAGTTTGGTATCATTAGAAATCTACTTGACATGGGCTGCACTTTAGGATATTAAAAATCATATTTTGGTGGGATTTGGTAGGTGAAAATGGGAAAACATGATTCAGGTCATTAATGCATAGTTCTAGTTGATTCAACCACCCAAATTTCATAAGATTTGGCCTCCTTTCTTCTTCCACAAGAAAACTGACTTTGAGAGGTAGATTTGACAAAGCTATAGGCTGATTTATAGGCATTTATTGTATCTTGGTCATGGTTTTGTGTTGGAATTCGAGTTTTCATATTTTTCTCTCCCTTTCTTCTATATATTATAGAATAATTCCCATTTGTAAAGGTTAGACCCTCTTGGAATGCAAACACATTATTAAAAGTAAGTGTATTATTTCATTTTGAGTTAGAGGCCTCATATTTGGGTCAATTTGCATCTGAATTATTTCCTCCTCCTTTTATTATAATAGACTATGCATTCATTGGAAGAAATAAAATTTGTGTTTTATGGCTATTCTCTTCCCTAATTTGTGTTTATTACATCTTCCTACCTTTCTTTTACATTATTATCACGTCATTCATATTTTACATCTTTTGGGGGTTTCTCTTTTTGTTGCGCTCCATGGAAATGAGATATTGAATAATATTTTCTTGTGGTATGCATGTATGCCCTTCATTTTCTCATTTCACCTCATTTTCACTCATCTAAGTGTGTGTTTCCCTTCTTTATGGTGTTATCACCTTCCCTTACTTTAGGATTTCAATTTTATGCATCTCCTTCTCTCCTGGTCACTTGGAATGATAGATTAGAGTTATATATATGAATTTCCATTCTTACGAGTATTTTAAGAAATATAAATAAGCAGATGAAGCCGACCTTCTATGGAGGTCTATCTCAAGTGTAAGTACCACAACTTGGCGACAATCCCATGTTTCCTCAAAGCCCTAGATCTTCCTGATTTAGGTGTAGGTGAAATTTTGAGCACCAACAGTTTTGGAACACTCAGTGGGAGAAGTTTCATGTAATTTAATACATATCTCTAAGTTTTGGTGTGTAACTTAGTGATTTATAGCCTTTGGAGGTTTGTTTCAACACATATGACACGTCTAACCATCATATCTATTGGTTTCATTAGTTAGAGTTCCATTTTTCATGAGAAGAATACAATAGAGGAAACATGTAATAGAAGTAGGTGAACCCTTTGAATATTTACAATTGTCTCCAAGGAGTATAATAATAAGAGTAGCATGCAGATCTCCATCTCCCACGTGTAGGGCTATTTCTACTCCTCTGTTTGACATACCTTTCATGTGCCCTTCCAGAATCAGAATCATGATGCATGAAATAAATATTCCCTTTGTCAGCTTAAATGGTGGTATTCCTTTGGCTCTTAGATCATAACATGATACACCAGTTAAATGCGGTTGCACTCAAAAGTGTTCCATTTTTCACTATTGATAATAATACTACTCCTACTAACCACATTCAAGACATTTAAAATGTCTACTCAATTTATCTATTCATAGTAGATAATGTTACATTTAGGTTGTTAGCTTCTTCAATCAAAGTAGAAGAACTTCAATGGTACAAAATTTTAAGACATACCTCTATTCTACAACGCAGTGACGAGCTTAGCAATGAATTTTATAATTAGTTTGAGGAGAAGGTAGAGAATATATCCTTGTTAGAACAACTTAAAACCATCAAGATATATCTAAATGAGCTTATGGATGACTTCAATTTCAGATTTCATAAGACATGGGACAAAATTCCACTTCTCTTAAGGTGTCTTTGCACAAGGTGCTTTTCTTTCTTTCTTAAGAGCATTGCATTATGATATAGCATTATGATTCAACATATGGGTGCTAAAAATTTACTTAATGCCTATCATATAACTATTAGAGATGAAATTTTTTTAATCCATGATGGAAAGATAGTCCCCTAGATTGTTTATGCCTTTGTTCCTGAAATTAAAAAAATGAACAAAGTTATATCCTTAGAAAAATAGCAGTATGAAACCTTTAGAAATAATTCCAATCAAGGATTGGTAAAAGCTATCAACGCTTTATAAATCTATATTAAAATTAGAATTATGGGTAGAATCAATAAAATGATAGATGACAGGTTCATAATCCACCCCTTCCTCTTCAAAAAATTGCTCATGCATAGCCTTTCCCTGGTCCTCATTCAAACAATGCATTAGTTCCAATCGAGAACAATACGATTCAAGAAACAAGTGGTACTTCCCTTATAACTTGCTACACAGTCAATATAATTACACAAATAATTTGTGTGTGTAAGCCTTCATGATCCATAATGCTTCCAATCATGAGCCTTTTTTGAGTGAACACGAGCCTGACAATGAAGAATCTCAATACGTAAACCCTGAGAATAATATGATATTCTTTGGGGTTGATGAATTATGTGCAATGAATCAAGTTGTGGAAAATTCCAATATACCATATGCCCAAGTTGTTCATAAGACAAGGTCAAGAAGAGAGTATTGGATAATTTCACGCAACATTTATCTTTTTTTCGGTCAATTTGAACCACTCCACAAGAAAAAGGATGACACAATTTCAACCAATATTTTTGGCTTTCATTATAGTGTGTGTAGACACCGAAATCATGTCGTAATCACCTTGGTCCCCTAGCGCAGCCCTATAATCACTTCCTCATCCTCAACACCTTATCACCTACCTCCTGCAGCCCCACACATTTTAATTTAATTACTTTAATTAAATTAATGCCATCTATCTCCATACATATTAATTTAATTAAGTTAATGACCTTTTACCCACACACACACATTAATTTAATTATTTACATTAAATTAATTCACTACCCTCAAACACCTATTTAATATAATTGCCTTTATTAAATGCACCTCACCTAACCACCCCCATCATTTGACCCATTAACCTAAACCCTAAACCAATGTCCTAAATAAAACCTAACATTAGACCCATCCCCTCACCTCACATTTAAAAGCCTCCTAAGGTCGGTTTTCACCCCGAGCACAAAGGAGACACTCATCAAACGACATAGCAACTTCCAGAAATTTTTTAACAACCCGAGATATCTCACCTAAACTGATGTCGGTTCACCCTAAACCGATGCCGGTTATACCGGAATGGACCAAAAGGCCTATTTAGACCCATCTACAGCTTTGTAATATGTGTTGAAAAACTTCTGATCTTGAGTTCGATATCTTTAGACGTGACAGCAGACGAAGATTGATTGGTGATCAACAAAGGCAACCAAATACACTGGCACAACAGTGAGACTTTATTCCTAGCATCCTCCAATGCAGAAAATTCTTCATTATTCTTCAGACATGTACCTCAAAGAAGAGTAAGTATCCTCCTTCCATCTATTTCATTTTCTTATCATCATCTGTAGTATTTGTGGTAAAGTAACCTAGTTCTTTACCCTCTGTCCATTCCCTCTCTCCAGTTACAGCCACCTTCCATACCTAATCATCTTAATACTTGGCCCAATTTCCTATTTGACCTCCTCAGTAGTCGCAGACCTTCGCAACATATCTACACACCCTCTATGATAAATCCCCATCTTCTATCCACTCCATTTTTTCCCCAAAACTCCAAAAACCCAGACTGTGTGATTCCACCAACCCTCGACTTAACCGTCATCAGTTCTCTCTAACCGTCACCGGTTATAGTAAAACCGTCATCGGTTTTATAAAACCATGGTCGGTCTCTATGTCACCTGATCTCTGCCAGAATAACAACCTGTTTATGACCCACATCTAACTTAACCTTATTTTTTCTGACATATACCTACTTGAACACCTATTTGACCTTCAGATCTATATCTAACCTACCTTGTTAGCTCATATTCACCTATAACCAACCCACTTGACCTTTGGATCTCCTTCTAGCCTATCCTGTTAGATTAGATCTAGCCTATTGTGTTTTGTATGAGATGCCTAAATCATATTAAACTACAATAGGACAATATTTACTTTATTTTAGCATTGAATTGTTTTAAACAGTGGATTGACAACCATCTAGGAAGTATCGCACTTCCAGGATCTAGCATATCTAGGCAGTCCACTACATATATTGTTTAACTCTCTTTGGTGGTCTTGTTTTGGTTCTTATAAAGGTAGTTCCTCCTAGCAAAAAGGAAGATCTCATAATCACTTTGATTGAGTTCGAGATACTGCGTGCATATAACCTTCAACCATCCCAAAATAGGTATTCCTCTTACCACCTTTACCTTATCTGTTTTGTCAAGTACTTCTCAGAAAACTAAGAAATCAGGTGAAACATTTTGGCATGCCCGGTGGGACCCATTTAGGGTTCCTTGCATATTTCTTCATTCCTAGGTGAAAAATTGTGTGTGTTTGTTTCCCTTCTAATAGCATTCACATTAATACTTTCTCCTTGGTAAAATTCTCTTCTTCTATTTGCTCACAAAAGACACATTTATTTTTGGTGTAATTAAAAGAGACCTTCTTATTCTTGTTTTCTAATTTTTAGTGAAAGAGCATCCCTCTTCCTGTTCATCTATTTTTGTCATCAAATATCATACTTTCAATTTGAGTTTTAAACAAGTGCACTTTGCATTCTAATTTATATCATTAGCTCACATTAATTGAGGAAACCTATACGCTGGAAGTCATTCCCAGCTGATGGTTGACAAATGAACCATAAAAAGCACATATCTCTTCTTCTGAGTCATATCCAATGTACCTGAAAAGAATCAAATTTACACATTTCTGAAACATATTCTTTCCTGGAAAGCCACAACGATTGCGACTTATGCGAGGGTTGTCGGTACTCCCGACTCATTGCCTTATCGAGCATCCATCAGAAGATGGCCCACCCCTGCCATAACATTCCTGAAACCTCACCCTTTAGAATTCCTTCTTCGTAGGAAGCCTTCCTCGCAGAAATTCTATTTTACTGTTCATGTGATCAGTCCACACAAATAACATAAGCTAAACAAACGTAATAGAATAGGCACTCTAAGGCGTTCTTTCTTAGTGTTCTTAACTTGATTTGTGTTTTGAGTGAAAACTTTTTGATCATTATTTTGTTTTTCTTTACACACTCCCAATCATATTCCGAAGTGTATTACGACTTGATTAGTGTTCTGGACCACATCTACATCATCCTCAAACTTACGGGTTTGATTGACACC
>CM031241.1:645689105-645924046 GCA_018340775.1 Taxus wallichiana var. yunnanensis | reverse complement strand
TACTTGTAAATTATTAGAATGAAAACACAAGGGCGTCATCGAATAGAAGAGATACGAGGTAAAAAAAAAGAATAGTTCTCGTAATTTTGAATTGTGTGAAAAATATTTCTTGGATATGATTTCAGAAACATAATTTTTCTCTAAGTTCAAGAATTAAAATAGACAAATTAACATTATCCAAAGATTCTTTGAAATGAACAAACCATTTTATGTGAAAATCAATCGCTCACATACCACTTGTTCATGGCGGGAATCATGTTGAATTTCCAGATGCATGATGATGTTTTTAATCAAATACATTGTGTTTTGCATAACGACATCATGTTGTAGGAGTTTGGATTAAATGTCCCATCGAAAATCTTCAAGGGAATTTATTCCTATGATATTTTGTGAAAAAAACAACTGGACATTTTTTATAACAAAGCATGTTTGGAAGGAGCGTGCAGCGTATGTGGTGGCTTACACAAAATTGAGAAGTTATATCCATGAGGAGAGTACATATTCAATAGGGAAAAGAATTAGTTGGTTTTAGTAAATATAAATCAGTGGCATATCGATTAAAATATGGAAAATAATCTAAGAGGTGTGATCTTTTACAAAAATATTACCTGTATGAATATATGGTCAAATTCAAAGAGGAAATTTTTTTATGAGTATGCAAGGCACACACATAGAGCTCGATGGTTGGATGAACAATTCAATTTAAGAAAGGAAACATTCACTTATTACTATTGTTTTGAGAGTTGACTTTGCAGATAATTACATTCGACAAAAAATGGAAGTTCGATCACAATACTATAACTTAGTTCAAGTTTCTATTTTTCATGCATATAGCATTCATGCACTCTCGAGAAAGCACTATGAAAGATCAAAAATATTAAGGAGTATCATTTCTACATCGGTGATGAGTGGACACATTCTATAGAATATGTGTAAGGGTGTTTCAGTGTTTTTCTACGAACTTGAATAAGAGGAACATTAGTTTCAATCAACATTACATTTGGTCAGGACAACTACACATCACAATTAAAGAATGCATGGATGTTTTATTAGCTAAGAAGGATGTAAAAATAAATAGTTGTACAACATATCTGAAGTTTTACTGAGGTAGAACATGGAAAAGAGAGCATTATGGTGCGGAGCATGTGTGAAAAGAGCACTTGTAAAAGAAGAGTTAAAGTTCAAGGATGGTGCTAAATTTATAGATCACCGCAAATATCAATGTTGATTATTGTGTCAATAAAATGGGCCATGAATCTCAAGAGAGATCAATGGTTCATATATATTTTAGGTTGATATAGGAACAACATTTGGCAAGTTGTGAATATTGTATGATATTTTGCGACAGATCAAGCTATATACACTCATTCATAGTTCAAATGTAAATGCTTGGACTATTTATACTAATTGCATTGCATGTTGTTTTATATCATGCATTTATTTTGGAGTGGAATGAATGTGAGTCACAACAATGGGTGGATGAATGGACTTGTAGACCTCTAATTCCAATCAACACATATCAAGTTCCACGAGCATTATAACTTGCCGTCTCTTCAAATCATATGATAACATCACTGACTTTGACAAAGTCTCACGATTTAGTGAACCAAGGTACATATATGTATGTCATGTTTTAGATTTATAAATTATTAAATGATCAACTTGTAATGTATTTTAAATTTGACTTGAGTTTCACTTTGTGATGTAGGGAACATTTTTTTGATTATTGCAACAAAATTTAACGAAGAGGGAACAGGTACTACTTCTTGTCTTGTTTTATAGAAGGGAAAATTTTGACATCCAAAGTCATTAATGATGAAGGCCTTGAGTATCCCTAGGTCATGCAGGTATTCACTAAAACTTCAACAATGATGTTTATGAAAAATAAAACACTTGCTTGTTTGAAGACTATGAAGTACATCAAAAGATACTTCACTATTCACATTTGGTTCTGCAAAAATATTAAATTGATCAAATATCGACAGTAGGCCATTAAAAAAGAATATTTTGAAGGTTGAAAATCAGATCATGAAGCAATTCTCGCTCTTATCAAGAGTAGATTTGATCCTTGCGGTTCATTGGATTGAATTTTCAAAGGTATGTTCTTCATGAATTTAATTTGAATATTTACTTTAATAAAAAATTTAGGATTTAAAATTCCATTTAATTAGTTACTAAAATGTTTATGTAGGTTAGTGGAAACAAAAAGCTTCCACCTTCACATGGTTAGCACTGTTAGTATAGAATTTATTATTCTCGAATCTAAGAGAAGATAAGGGAAATTAAATATTAGAAAGGAACAATAAGCGTAAATTCTCATTTCACCACTTATATTGTAAATATATCTTATTAAAATTCTCATTTCACCAACTATATTGTATGAATCACCTATATTATTCACGTGGTTCGGGTAATCGACATCCTTAAGGGATTATTCCAAAAGAAGCTTCTATTCTTTCTTATTTTGTTTACAGATGGGAGTCAGCTAGCCTACGGCTTGGTGACCTTCCATTCATTAATAATTCCTTATATGATAAAACCATGGATGCTTTCAAAGAGACTTCAAAAATCCTTCAAAAAGATAGGGGTATTCATCAAGCCTAGAGAAGGGTGTGATGTGATTTCCAAACAACTTAAAATGCATATAGATTTAGAGGTCATAATACGAATTTACAAATATCTCTATCATTAAAAAAATGGAAGACAAGTAATCAAAGTGTCTCCTTGTATCCATGGATAGAGGACTACTTGGGGGTTTGTGGTGGGATGAACATTGAGTTTCATCAAATTTTGAATGAATGTCGCCAGCATATGGAGAAACATTCTCAAACATTGGAGTAATGCATTTTGGAAAATAAAATTGAACCTCTTAAATTTCCAATCTAGGTCTTAGTCTAGGTTATGTTCTGGTCCTATTTCTATTTTTACTTCGGTTCCCTGGGGTCTTGTTTACTTTTCAGGAATCTTTCAGTTGAGGTTGTTACTTTTTCTCATGGCGTCATAGGTATTATTTTTGGTATTATCGGACATAAATCCACATGCTCATGTGATAATTTTAAAATCTCCCTTGGCTCCTGGAAACTCATTTTTATCAGGATGCAATAGCAAGGCTAGTTTTAGTGGGAATTAACGAAAATAAAACAAAATTATTTGGAATTACTTTGCTAAATGCATTCCTTCACTTTGAGCTTATCTTTATAAATGCAATTTAGCTTTCCAATTTCTCCATATTTACCAAATTTGGGGCGAATTGACATTTTGGACCTCTAAAAGCATGAAGAAAATGGAAATGGAAATTTCCCCCAACATGTCTTGAAGTGAATTTAAATGAAATAAAATTTGGATTTTGGAGGTGGTAATGGACATCCTTACACCGACTCAAACTAGACTATTCGATGCTTTTGCAAACAATAGGAAAGTGAGAGGATCAAATTGAAATGAGAGAAAATTGATACGGGATTTACGATAGCATACCAACATGGAGGTGTAGGATCGACGGGACATCTCTAGGTGCTACTGAGACCGAGTAATCACCCGTCGAATTTATAGCATTTTTACGGTCTCAAGAATTTTAAAGACTACGCCTGAGATAAGGTAGCACTGGAAAGAACCAAGAGTGTAGGGAACCAAAAAAATCCTCCCTAAGAATTCACCAAGCCACATAGACATGTTAGAGTAGTCTGTTCGATCCCATGAACTTCCATTTGCAAAATATAGCATATGCACAAACTTTTACACTGACTTCAAAACTATAGTATTTGGCACATTTGCAAATAATAGGGGTAGAAAGAGTACCAAATTGATATGGAAAAAACCAAGATAGAAATTTCATAGGGGTTCATTACTTGGAGTTGTAGGATCTCGACGTGGCATCTCTAGGTGCCATGGAGTCCAAGAAATTACATGTCAAACTTATACATTTTTTTGGTCTCAAGTCATCATTAAGGGACTTTGCTCGGATGAAGTAGGCCGAAGTAACGACACCATCCACACCTTTGAATAAAATTGTCTAATAGCATTCACTAAGATATCTAGATGTGTTGCACGACCAATTTAGTCCCCGAGCTTTCGTTTACAAAATATAGCATCTCGGAAGCCTTACACTTGACTCAAACTATATTATTTGTCGCATTTAAAACAATAGGACAGCAAGAGCACCGAATTGATATGGATAAAACCAAGATAGGATTTCATAGAGGGTTCCTACATGGAATTGTAAGATCCGACATGACATCTCTAGGTACCATAGAGTCCAAGAAATCACCCGCCAAACTTGTACTGGTAATTTGGTCTCAAGGCTCTTAAGAGACTATGCCACAAAGTATCCTGAAAGAAAAGACACCGTCGCACACCAAAACGAATCCTTCACTAGAATTCACCAAGCCATCTAGATGTTTTGGCACATTCTGGGTTTTGTCCCATGAGCTACCATTTGTAAAATAATGGATTCGAAAACCTTAAACTACCTAAAACTACATTATTTGGTGCATTTGTAAACAATGGGACATGAGAGCACCGAATCTCGATGGACAAAACTGATATATAGTTTTGTATAGGGTGCCTAGAGTGGAGGTGTAGGATCTAACATGACATCTCTAGCTGCCATGGATTCCAAGAAATCACCTATCAAACTTACATGGTTTTTTTGGTCTCGAGCTCTTAAGGGACTATACCGGATGAAGTAGTCCTAAGCAATGACACCACCCCACACCGAAAGGAATACTCCACCAACATTCACTAGGACATCCTGACGTGTTGACATAAAGTCGATTTAGTCCCACTAGCTACCATTTACAAAATAATGGATTGGAAAACCTCTCACTCTCTCTCCCTTTCATGTTTACTTTCTTTCTCTCTCTCTCACAATATCAATCTCACTCTCACTATCTTTTCCTTTCTCTTCTAAAAAAATCACATTTATTATATTTCCATGTATGGTATTATGCAATGTAGGATGGTGAAGTCGAGTACATTGGAGAGAGAAAGGAAAAAAGTTAAGGATTAAACTTCAACCGAAACAGGAAGGCCATTACCACCAAAATATTCCACCTCGGGTGACATAGAAATTACAATCATAGTAGAATGCGGGGAATAGCTAATAACACGAGGGGGTTATCAATCATCTATTAAATACTTTTTTATTTACTAGAAAGAAGAAGTGCGAGATAAGGTAAATATAAATATACACATTAATAAATTGAATGAATACTTACTCAGATTAGGTAACTCTTTATATTTATACATTATATAAATATTGATTTCCAAACTTTGATGCATATTATACATTGAAAACGCTAGTACATACATCACCAATAAATGAAAAAATAATCCATAATGTCTTAAATATTTTCAAGTGCACATCATATTAGTTTCATACAAAAATAATCTCAGAAATGTAAGGTCTCATACAAAAATATCGAGTTCCAAATAGTATTAATGTGCACAATAAATATAAAAATGCATGAATATGTCATATAATATCAAGTTCAAATTCCATATAGGCGTACATATAATGCCATGTACATAAGAATACAAACAAATGTCATGTAAGACATATATATCCTAATAATCAAAATATATCCCTCTCTTGGCCTTGCTTGAAGAAGGTCCTCCCTTAGAAAAAGATGGAGATCTATTATATGACTTAGGTCATCCATGCCCATGCTACGAGTCCTCTTCATTGAAGACTCGCATATATTTGAACCTGTAAATGCAAAAAGAAATTTCAAAACATAATTTATATATGTTTTCAACATGTATTTAAGACCATGCTAATGAAAGTATTTACATAAATATACACACTTATTATGAAGCTCTCGATACGCTTATTTGAATCTACATCTCACACTCAAATGAGTCATCAAGAGCTCCTAGAGCATGAATGGGAGTATAAAAATGATGAGATCGAGGAGTCTATGCCCTTAAAGTCAAAATGTTAGGGGTTGAAGTTCCCTACTTGTAATGCCATAAAAATTTGTAGATTTAAAAGAATGTTTAGCATATAAATTTCAGATTTATTTTTAAAAAAAGTATACATATGCCATTTCATTTTTTTATTATTTAAAAAAATTTAAAGGTAAAACACAAAACAAAATACTTCAGATTTGATGTATGATGCATAGCTATATTATTGCAGATTTCTAAACAACCAAGACCTTCAAATGAAGACATTAAAATAAAGGAGTTCATGATTTCAATATGGTAATCTTTCCTTTTTTTTTTTTTGTTTACAAGATTCTTGCAATAATGAAGGGAAAACTTCCTTAGCAATGACTAAAGTTTACAAGTAGCATCAAGTACGAAATAGGTATTTACAAGAAGGTAAAGCTTCACAAATCCACATTTATTTACAAAATGAAAGTAATGTCCTCAAAAGATGAAGATGTCCAAGAGGGCCAAGATGACAAGGAGGCTCCAACTATCTCCAAACTTGTATGTTCTTCCAAGGATGCTGAAATAAGAGACAAGGCTTGTTTACCACCCAACCAATAGGCATCGTCACATGCATTTCCATGGTGGGAAGCCATGGTAGCCTCCCCAAGCCCATGGGAGAGAAGAACAAACTTCCATAATATGCACAAGTATAATGGGGATAAAACACAACAAGAAATACATAAGACCATTTAAACACTTAAACATACTACACATGGTAAAACAACAACATGAGGAGAACAAGGTCAACCTCATAAAAGGAGGAAGAGAAGAAATAGGATGCCCAAAACAAAGGTGTCCAACCATAGGAACACCAACAAAAGCATGTTTACAAAACTCCTTATTCCTCCTAATCATTCATCCTCCTTATTCCTCCTTTATGTCAAATAAATCCTTCTTGGGAGGATTTTCAAACCCAAAAGGGTTTCTCACCAAGAATGGGGAAAGGTTCAAGCCATATGAACCTTTCTCCCACCTCAAACCATATGAGGGGATGAGAAGGGACCTTCATGGCTTGACCAACAACCATGAGGTTTGAGAGGGAAATCCTCTCTCTTCCCCTACATTCTCCAAAAACCATCAATCCAAATGATGGTGGAGAGAAAACAAAAGAAAACAACAAAGTAACAAAACAAACAAACTACATTCTCCATACAACTTTACAACACATCATTTCACACACATTATTTTATTGACCATTGCATAGTTAACAAGATAAGAACAACTAGGAAAGAAAAGGATTGAGAATCCTACCTCTACAATGCTTTCCAAGACTCTAAGCTTTTCCCCTTTGTCCAAGAAAACTTCCAAGCTCCCAAAATTCTCCAAGTTCTCCAAAAAAAATGAGGCAAGAAGACCCCTTCCTTCCACATGAGGAAGAATAAGAAGATGAACCCAAAATTTTCCTCACCAATGGGGAGGTGACAAGTGTCACCCCCTCTCCTCCCATGAGTCAAAGATTCCAAAAACCAAATAAGTAAAATTAAACTCACCTTTTAGCCCATATCACTCAAAATACTAAAAACAAAAATAAAATAAAGTGGAGCAACTTTTAACAATTACACACAAACTAACCATCTTACATGGATGGTGACTATGAGGAGGAAAATGGGAGGAAACTCCCTCCAAACCTTGGAAATGAGCCCCTACCTATTAGGTAGGGTCCAGGCCCATTTTCATGCTAAGGAACTCCCAAACTCAAAAGGGGTCCCTAAAAATGCCTAAAATAACCCAATTTCGGGTTTGGCATACTTGGGCACAAGGGTAGAGGGTGTGGGGTCCACCCAAGGTTCACATGTGTCCCCAATCCCTTCTACCAACACACACACACTTACCTAAAACCATCACTAAAATTAAGATGAGATTATTAAACCCTTAAACTAGTTTACTTAGTAAAACACACCCTAGACATAATTAATTTTACAAGACATAAATACATTACAATTGAGGTTTCACCCATGGTGCCCAATTAATACACCTATTCTAAGGCCTCAAACATTTAGCATGGTTAAGACTCAGCCCATGGGCCACCTTTTGTGCACAATTGCGTAGCCACCACCGAAACCCATGCTCTCTTATACCTATCACTGCACTCTCATTGCACATTAACCGCATCTATCCAATATAATAAACATCATCTACACCTCACAAATTTAATCAAACTTATAATGTCCTAACATCATTATACAATTGATAGTGCAATGCATACAATTATACACATATTTCACCACGAATCATCCACAGATAAAATTACAATGACATACACTTAGGCTAGCATGAGATTACCATTATTAAATCCAGAAAACTATATCATTAATCAAATCGACCACAAGAAATCAACATCTAACCAATAAATCTCACTATCATTTATTCCTGTTAGTGTCATCAACATCACAAGAAATATATCAATATACGAATCTAGTCCAATTGGCGCTACGCACCCAAAATACCATAATGTCCATGAGGATAAAATAACATAGCAAATGTCTAAAATCTATCAGAGTCTCAATCAAAACATGTCTATACATAAAGGAACCAACGAGATAACTGGAGCTATAAAAATGTGGGCACTACATCCCCTCTCCTAGAATTAGACTTCCTTACAGAATTCATTCGTCAGAGATAGGGATATCTAGCCCTCGGTGGTGTAGCATCCTCCCGATGAGTAGTGATGACTCGTGATATGAGTCCCACATGTACTCTAACCTAGTCCAAATCTTGACCCCAATCTAATGTTTTGAAGGAATGAAGCCATCATGTCATCAACATTTGAATTTTTCATCGATGTCCATATTGTTATTTTGAAATGTTTTTTGCACCATTACAAGAAATATTTCACATTAGGTCTAAGAAAATTAAAAAAACATTGAGCTTGATGCCACTAAACATTTTTAATTGTTTAAATGTTGAATAATTCTTGTGGAGGGTGTGTGCCAAAACATCGTTTATATCAAATATGATCATTTTCATGTTGCATGTGTTTGTATCTGAAAATGAAAAAAAAATCAAATCAAATGGTTTAGTGCGGTGAATCAATTGAAAAATAAAAAACAAGTCCTTTTTGATGTTGTTATATCAAAAATCAAATGGTTGAAGGTGGTGACAAAGGTAAAATCTAAGGGCATTCCTCATTTCTTATTGTTATACTAGGAATATTTTTTTGTGCAGAATTTTTTTGAATAGAACGTAATGTTTCGACGCGATGAGTCTTTACATGCCGTATTGTAGTTATTTCATTACATTGGAAATCGATATACGCTTTCTAATATCGAAGTAAAAAACTAGTATTTAAGCATGTTAGAATTAATTTATGAATACATATTTCATTAATAAAAATCACTCAAAGATTTGCTACATTAAATATTTTCTGTTAATTCTCATTTACAACTTATACACTCACACTCTGAACTTATAATCAAGGAAAATTTGAATTCTCCCAACTTATAATCATACAATCGTAATTTAAATATTTATGCAGAACCATCACTAAAACATATGAATGTATTTTATTTACAATGTTAAGGTGTATCATCACAATGAAATTTTGAAATGCTAACTTTTTATTTAGCATTTACTCGCTCCAAATATTTGATGCCCTCTACCACATTCAATCCCTTTGAAACTATTAGTGATAAGTATTTTTAAAAATCGGTCATCAACCACATATCTTTTGAGAAATTTTCTCCTCTGCTTTTCATCCCAACCATAAAATTTGTTGGAGGTTTTCCCTTTACACCTAATGTAATACACATGTGTCTTCGGAATTATATGGAACATTGTTTTTACTCCAAACCTTTTCTAGATCTTTTATTGAAATTCCATCGACTATATTGCAATGTTATTTTCCCTAGGTGAGTACTGGATTAAATTCAGTTGATTTTTTATTGAATGCCTTTTTTAGCTTTTAAACATCAGCAAAAGTGAGTTTGTCTGACCAGAATCCCATTTCAATTTTTTTTATAATTACTTTATAAAATCTTGGAGGCCACCTCACGCATTGATAGTCTCCTTACGGAACTTGAATGACATGTCCCTAGAGGGTGATTGGTTTTCTCATATAGCAAGCCATCCAAATATAAAATAAGCAAGTAATTCTTGTGGTTAACTGCTAGGGAAGTAAATATATATTTTTAATTGGTCTCATATCAATTCTAACCAATGGAAAAATCAACATTTTAGCTTGCGGCTACCACTTACCGGTGGGCCTTGCATGTAGGATTGCATCTTCTTTACCCGCAGCTAGATCCTTTGATGCAAGATCTATTTCAAACAAACATCAATCTATTCATTATTAATATAGCTATTGCTATGACAAATGAAAGCGTATTTGAAAAAAAAATAGTGATCTACGTGGTAAAATGGTAAATTCAATATTAGCACTTTAGGTAGCTACCACTTACCAATTGAGCTTACAGCTTGGATTGCATAGACCTTACTAGCTACTAGATTTTTGATACAAGATGTATTACAAACAACAATAATCAATTCATAAATAATTTCATGTTATGTAAAATGAAAGCATAATTGAAAATCATATTGGTCTCTCGTGGTAATATGGTAAGTACAAATCAAAATGTTCTATGTCTTCTGAATGAATTTTATAAGCAGTGCTAGGATTTGTTTATATCCATTGAACCACCCATTGGTAGACAACACTTTTGAGATATTGATGTGGATTAGAGACTACTAGGCTATGCCATCATTAGTTGGAATAATCATCAGATTCTAATTTTGTATCATTATGTTGATACTAATGGTTTATGCAAACAACCAACAACTTGGTAACTATAAACTATGTAGCATTGGATGCCACCATGAACTTTTGAAATAGGTTATTTGGTAATTCCTTCTTTGAAAATGGTTCCTCTTCTAGAATTAGTTGATATCATTTTCTATAAATTTGTGAGCCTTAGAAATGGTTATGTTTAAAAATTAGCAATTCTAACATATCTGGTTTTGACTACATATTCATGCTAGTTACCACCGCGCACTCCACTGTTACTTTCTCATGTTGTTGGTCGTCTGTATTAACCATTAATTTTTATGAAATTTGTAGGGCTTAGTAGTGGTTCTTATTTATAAATTCACATGACTAACATACCAAGATTTGATTGCATATTCGTGTATGATGTGGCTGATTTCTCCTCATCTATCATCAGAGATGGTGAGCATAGAGTATTGTGAAAAAACAAAAAAATGGTAATTGAAAACAGATCTCACTAAACATATTTATGAAATGATTGAAGGTTAATAACCATGTTGATTTCGTTGTGTAGCATCAAGTTTAGAGGTTTTTACATTAACTCCTATTGTTCTTTGGTTTTCTACGTAAATAAGAAATGTGTAAGTAGTATTTTTTTGATTGAAATACATTTAACATAATTGCATGTTTGAGTTATATTCGATAAAAACCTTTCTTCATATGAGAATAGTAATGTTTTAAAAACATTTCCTGACTATGTGTCTCAACAATAAAAATAATAGATAAATTGGATTCAACTAATGCACATAGTTCGACACTTCCGCTGTAAAGCACTAATACTAAAGAATTATGGGAAAAAAATTGAGCGAACATCTCATACTAGAACTCATATGATCACTCACAAGGAAAAGGATGTTTGTTTCCTTTTAGCCCAATTTCACTTACAGTTATCAATTTTGTGGAAGTTTTCCATCCAATCCATAGTGACTTCTTCTCTTTCATCATTGTTATCATCAAAGTTGTGAACTTTAGTTATTTTGTACATAAGACACAAACTTTTAAATTTCCCACTGCTATCATAGAGTCTGTAGCATCCATCCTAGAATCAATTCTTCACTATATTTAACCTTTTCCATGTATTTTTTATTATTTCTCTCAACATTTTTGAATATTCAATTGGTATGAGAACAATAATAATACAATCCAGCACATTAGTTCCAATAATTGTTAGCAGCTCCATTATTACTTTAGAATAAATATTGCTAGACAAATTACAAAAATCAGCGATAACACATTCTGCATTGAAAGGATTGGTGGCAGGAATAGCTGATAGAGTTGACGAAAGTTGGAATGGGTATGCACATTGATAAGTAAATTATTTTGTGTCCTCCATCCTTTCTGAGTATATTTTCTTCCATTGACACCACATAGTTTTCTAATATTGTCTAAGCCTCTATGGGAAGAAATTCTTCCGCCACCTGGTCCTCTTTTCATTTATTTTTTTTCCCTATGTGGGAATCAGATTTTCTCTTTCCTTTTCTCTTCACCTAATAGTTCATACAACTAGCGGTTTGATTCATGCAATTAAAATTTTTAAATTACATTGGATTCACTACAGGATGTCAATAGATCAATATCTAGATGTTTGTCTTTAAAATATTGTAAAAATTTTGCTCTCATTTTTTTGTCTCCTTTTATTCTCTGGTAAGAATCAAATGTCTCTGCTATTACGCCTACCTAAATAAGTCAATTAACTAGACATCCCCTGATTGTACTTTATCTTATAGTACTGATAGTTCTTCATCGTTCATTCCTTTAGTATCCCTAAATAAATTGTTTGTGAATATTTCCAATGAATTAGGCTGAAATTTATCCTGATTACAAGCAAGGCCACCAGATCTAAACAACTCAAATGTTGTAGTCCATTTAGTCCATATATCATCTAGAAATAATATAAAAAGTCCATTTTTTGTATAGATTATTAGTTGTGTCTATTTTGAAAATAAATAGGCATTGATTCTCAAAGTTCTGCATTAAAAATACAATCATATGTTTTATCTTTTTATATAAGAAAGATAAATGTTAATAAAAATGCAATAAAATCAAAATGCATTACCCTCCACTCCTCTGTTTTGTTTTTTACCAATTTGGGATATTGAGGACATCAATCGATTTCCAAATTGATCTAGCTTTGTATAGCAAATCAATAAATTTTATTTCTATCCATGTTCTGTTCACTTCATTCTATTGTTTGAAAATATTAGTAATGGCTTCATTAGTTGCATTTTCGAAAGAATGTGAGACCTTTGAAATTGTAGCCTCTTATCTAAAGACTTTTAAGTATCTGAGCCCAAAATATATTTTTGTGCACATATTATATGTTGTCTGTCAAGTATATAAAATTTAACGTAATCCCTTTAAAATTCTTTTGGATCTTGGAGCTCCAAAACCTTATTCATAGACTCCAAGAAGGGAAGAACATGTTGGGAAATATATTTATTAGTGCTCCATTATTTGTGTGTAAGCATTAATTAAATTAGTATATTTGTGTAATTATTATTATTGTTATTATGAGTTGTTATAAACAACTTAATAACAATAATATAATATTTGTGAGGTAGTTTCTACTCACCTTACGAATATGGTTCACGACATATTCAGTTTCCTATATTCTAGGGAAACTCCTATATTATTATATTAGGCTATCAGACAGTGAAATATACAAGAATATCATATTGTTTTGTATTACAACTCTTGTGCAATTCGTACCAAATTTAAGAGAACAATCATGTCCCTCTATGTAGGAATAACATTTATCAACATGGAGTACACAAGAATGTCAAGAATATCAACATCTACACGATGATATTGATACTCATGAGGTGATACATGGAACCTAGAAACATCAATTGAAAATACTTCACCATTGAACAAAAAGTAATCAAACTACTGAATAGTTGAAAGTTTTTTTTTCATGAATATAATGGTTTCTTTCTTTAGCAATGCAATTGATTTAGTATTCTTTTTTAGCCCCTCCAACTTTGATCTGGATGGATCGATATCCAATTTATCCAAATATGTTAGCCTCATCATAGTAATCAACTTGGCATATTTAGGCAGTGAAATCGAACCTTTTCTATTCAAAAAAATAACAAACGGAAGAGGTTGTATCACCTCTATACAAATTTATATGTACTACAAGCATGACACTATGAATGTCTTTTGTATTTGAATAACCAGATTTTGTCTTTATCTACTAACAACCCCAAATTCCAACCATATATTGAACATGAACATTGTGTTTTCTTCGGAGGCCCTCATTTCCCATTTCCTGAATAAATAAACATCCAACTCCATATCTAGAATAAGACACTTATTATTTTCATAGTCAATGTGTTTGACTTGAACACACAATGTACTTGAATCAACAAATGTAGAGGATATAACCATTCTGACTTCCTCATGTTTGTCATCTATAATGAAAACAACCACAGGTCATTGTAGTAGTTGTCAGGGCCATGGATTTCAACAAACCATTCCTCATCTCTTTTCTTCCAAGCACTTAGAACCTTAATGAATGGAATTTCCAAGAATGGATTGTGACCAATGGAATACATTGTACCTACAATTAGAGTAGAATATATTAATAATTACTTCACATATGGAGTAGTTTTATTTCCCATTATATGATAATGAATGTAAGTATTAACCTTTGCGATCACCAATCTCTATAATACATTACTTTTTATCATTGGTGAGTAATCAACATAAATGTTAGTGACTGCTAGGCTTTGACCGGACATGATATCTAACCTTCAATTGGCTTGTAAATCATATTTTTGGATCACATCATTAATACCGAAACTATGCAAAAAAATTCTTGAAAATTAACACACAATATATTTTGGAAGGATTATCCATTATCTGACAACCATCCACATTGTGTAGATAGCATGAAAGGAATGTTTAAAAAATATATGTTAGCAAGAGAGAGGATTTAAGTCAACATATGAATGGATAGTTTTTAACATTACTTATTGTTAATTAACACCAATGGAATGGACTAGCGTAAAGGCCATTAAGATTTAATTTTTCAAATTTTGAGCAGAGTGTGCAAGAAACAAAATACAATAATGGGTCCAATGGTCGCTAAACAGAATTTGTTAAACATAAAAAATGTTTAGTTGTCCCATAACACATTTTACAAATAATAATGTAGTCCCCCCTAAGACCTAACAAGTTTTATTTAAAATCGATCATTGGAGTATGTCGTAATTAACATACATTTGTATCAAATAAAATGCTTCATGTCCATGAATCTCCATTACTAATTGAAAGGAATTACATAAATACCGCTAGGATTTTCCAATTCTTGATTTTAAAATAGAGATAAAATAACAAATCATTGTCTAGCCTATCGGCCTCAAGGTTCCCGACATTACCTCTTGTGGTTGTAACCACTATCTCTACAATTTTGAATTGATATTGTTTTCAATGACTATAACTTTATCATATTAGCTTGACTATTCTTGATGGATCCAAGTGTTGTACTACAAACCCTTCGAAGGGATGAACCCTATATTATTATTATAAGATATATTCTTTATGTCATATAATTTAGTTAGGTTTTTATATTATAGAATGTGTAGATAACACTAAGCTACATTACTAATTGTAAGGAATAACATAGTGGCGAAAGGCTAGGCTCAACAGTCTCTCAATTTGAAAAAAGGGACCTCTAATCTCCATTACTAGATGAAAAGAATAACGTAGCGGCCGCTAGGCTCAAATTTTTATTTGTTTGAAAATAGCTATATAATAACAAACAATGGTTTATCTTAGCAGCCACTAAGCTCCTATGATTACCGATTGCCATGGTAAGAACTATATGTTCAACTTTGGTGATATTATTTTTCAATGATAGTAATTATATCATATTGGTTGGACTTCACATGTCGGACCCAATTGCAACACTACATTCCAACAAGATGGATAAAGACTTATATTTTCACCTAAAATATATCTTTGTAAATTATAAGCCATATTCATTTGTATCAAAGAAAAATCCTAGTGACATGTAGGCTTAACAATTTCTTAATTTCAAAATAACTATTGAATAACAAATCATGGTCTATATTAGCGTTTATGATACTTTCATTACCTCTTGTCATAACAATCACTAGTTGTACATATTTAGATCGATTGTAATTTGTCAATGACTATAATTGTATCAAATTAGCCACACATTACTGGTGGAGCCAATTTTTGCACTACTTTCCATCGTGAGGGATCAAGACTTTCTCTTCATATCAAAAAAATTATTAGCGATCGCTAAGCTCCATTACTAGTTGAAAGGAATAACGTTACGGATGATAGGTGCAATGGTTTCTAAATTTGAGAATAGATATATAATAAAAAACAATGGTCTAGCTTAGTGGCAGTTGGGATCCTACCATTATCATTTTCCATTCTAATCACTATTTATTCAACTTTGGATGGTTACTATTTTTCATTGATTATAAGCGTAACATATTGGGTAGACTTCACATGGTGGACCCAATTGTTGCACTACATTCCTCGAGAGGAATCTAGTCTTATTTATTTATCCTAAGATATATCTTTGAAAATTGTAATCCATATTTGTTCATATCAAATAATAATGGTATCAACCACTAGGCTCATCAATTTCTTAATTTCAAAATAGTCGTTGAATAAAAATTCATGGTCTAGCTTAGTGGCCACTATGATCATATCATTACCTCTTATCATAGCAATCACTATCTGTACAACTTTAGATTGATTACAATTTTCAATGATTATAATGTTATCAAATTGTCTACATGTTACCTAGTGGAGCCAATTCTTGCAATGCTTTCCATCGAGAGGGATCAATACTTTCTATTCTTATCAAAGAAAATGCTTAGCAACCACCAACCTTCATTACTAGTTGAAAGGAATAACGTAGTGGCTGCTAGGATCAATAGTTTTAAATTTGAGAATAACTATATAATAACAAACAATGGTCTATCCTAATGGCTACTAGGCTCCTATCATTACCACTTTTCATTGTAATCACTATTTGTTCTATTTTGGATCGATAGTGTTTTTCATTGAATGTAATTGTATCGAGAAGATTCAAGACTTATTTATTTCTCCTAAGATATATCTTTGTAAATTATAATCCATATTCGTTCGTATCAAAGAATAATCCTAGTGACTGCTAGGCTTAATAATTTTTCAATTTCCAAGTAGCTATTGATTAACAACTCATGGTCTAGATTAGAGGCCACTAGGATCCTTTCATTACCTTTTGTCGTAGTAATCACTATCTTAACATCTTTAGATCGATTGTAATTTGCAATGATTATAATTGTATCAAATTTGTTGCACATTACCTAGTGGAGCCAATTCCTACACTACGTTCCATCAAGAGGGATCAAGAATTTCAGTTCATATCAAATAAATTGTTTATTTATCCCTAAACTCCATTACTAGTTGAAATCAATAATGTAGCAGCCACTAGGATCAATAGTTTCTAATTTTGAATAGTTATATAATAACAAACAATGGTCTAGATTAGCGTCCGCTAGGATCCTATCATTATCACTTGTCATTGTAATCACTATTTGTTCTTCTTTGGATTGATAGGGTTTTTCATTGATTATAATTGTATCATTTTGGGTGGACTTTACATGGCATCCCCAATTATTGCACTACATATTTATCTCGTATAAGATATATCTTTTTAAATTGGAATCCATATATACCCCTGAGAGTAAGTGATATTTTTGTTTTTTTGATAAGATAAATCATTAAAACATATAATTCACATCGGTTCTTATCAAATAAAATGCATAGCGACCACTAAGTTGCTTTATTTATTGATTGAAATGACATATGGTCTGTTGGGCACAACAATTACTTAATTTGGAAATAGCGATAGAATAAAAAATCATGATATAGCTTAATGGTCACTAGCTATATACCAATACCTCTTGTCATTGTAAACACTATCTTTACAACTTTGAGGTGCTATTTTTTTTGTTGTTTTAATGCAAAAAATACCTTATGGGATTTCAAAATTTTCATGCCACGTGTCGTCGTTTTACTAGTAGCTATTTATATTATAATATCACATTTTCATATAGTTTTGAAATATTTTATAATCATTTCTTTATATATAAATTTCATAATAAATGTGTCAATTATAATGTTTTCTAATTATCAGGTTCAAAACATGCCACGTGGCACAAAGTAATATATAATTATTTTTCATTACCGCACTACATCTAACATTGTCTAGGTCGATTTTGATAAAAATAAAAATAAATGTGCATATGCATTCATACACTTTATTTATTTTATTTTATTATAGTATTATATGTTTTATTACGTTTTAACTATTTTAAGCTATAACCAATAACAAAAAGTGTTATTTTCAATATTGTTTATTTTTTCGATATCCGCACATTTTCTTAATGATCCCCCGCATTTTTGAGAATTTGAAATTTCAATATTAACACAAATTATCCCACTCTAATTTTAGAATTTCCATATCCCATACTTTTAATATTTTCAAATTTTCTAACGTGGACTATACTAGGAAAAATATTAAATACCCTAGAGAACTAGTTTTTAGGGTTTTTTGTTTTTTCGGTCTTATGAAAACATCCGTGAAATCATAGAACAATACAAGAAAGCCGAAGATTGCAGGCCAAATGCAAGAATACCAATTGTTTTGGCCAAGGAACAATCAGGAAGTAATTATAATATCATTCATGGATTAACAAAAAGGGAATAATCAAGCAGTAATAAAAAGGGTGCACACACACTGGGGAAACAAAAAGGGTTGCAGAAAAATAGTGCAGATAGTTAGTTCGATGCAACATATGGTGGTTTGAACGGCATCACCAAACATGAAATAATATCATATCTAAATTAGTTATTTATCAAAAATGTATATTATACTTTGATTATGGGCTTGTTCATTCATTTTGTCTTTGATCAAATCAAGTCTTTTTCGTCAATCTAACCCTGCTTTTCCCTACAAAAACGTGCTTCTACGGTCCTTCTCTGCTTACTAGTTCCTTATTATCGGTTTGTCAAACCACCTTGTGCTTACTATTTCCTATCTTTTTCAGGTCAATCTAGCCCTACTTTTCCCTATGAAAACGTGCTCTGCAACCCAACTCTGTTTATCAGTTCCTTTAATCATTTTGTCACACCACCTTGTTCTTCAAGAAAATAAGGAATCTTTTGTGCCCCAATCAAAGAAAATTTAATCCCTTTTCATCTCTTTTTTTTAATTCATTTGAATGCTTTCAAGTTTCCTCCAGTCTATGTCCCCCTCTGGATTGTTTTTCCTTGATAATGATGGCTCAGTTGCATAATCACTAATTTTAAAATTGTAATGTTTAGCGAGACTCAAAATATTGTTTTGGTATTTGTTACGTATACCTTTTTTCCTTTTAATATGATGATAGAAATAACCCAAGGTAAATATTTCATTTACATTGTTTATATGTTTTCCGCGTTGACTTTGTGAGAAGATATTCGACGTTAAAAAATGGTTTAAAACTATAAAATCATATTAAGTTTTTAATTGTGAGATAATTTTTTGTGTAATGGAAGGTAAAAATATTATATATATGCCTAAATTTTATATATTAAATATTTTAATCACTATGTATTTATGTATTTTAGTCACATGATGATATAATTATTTTAAAACAATATTATCAGTAG
Organism: Taxus wallichiana var. yunnanensis; assembly: GCA_018340775.1. NCBI lineage: Eukaryota > Viridiplantae > Streptophyta > Pinopsida > Cupressales > Taxaceae > Taxus > Taxus wallichiana. The sequence continues at coordinate 645,904,668 of CM031241.1, read as the reverse complement.
GCCATGTATTATTGGTGGAAGATAGAGTGTTGTCATATATATTAATTCATTAGGGTTGTTATGGAAGGCCACAATATTATTAGTCTTTATGGAAGGCCACAAACTAATATGTTGAACATTAGGGTTACTAGCAATTAACACATTAATGAATTATATTCTTAGCGTAGCATCCGCTAGGTTATGTTGTAACATATTATTTGGATATTAGTTTGTCGCTAAGATTTAACAAAAACAAGAAAGTTATTGCAAACTTAGTGGCCGCTAGGGTATAACACAATACCATATTTGTATCTTAGTAATTGGTACTCAATAATGGATATTTTGAATTCATAGGCTCGCTAAGACATTTCCACATCGTAATATTTGAAACATAGCGGTCGTTAGGATTTAACAAAATAAAGAAAGATATTATGAGTCTAACATCCACTAGGTATTTCCACAACATATTATTTGGAGCTTAGCGGTTGCTAGGGTTTCACAAACTAAAGTAAGGTAGTATGAAATTAGCGGTCGCTATGTACTACCATAACATAATATTTAAAACAACGCTTTCAACCAGACTTAACATTTCAAATGAAATTCATTTGAACTTAGCAGTCGCTAGCCTTTATAATGATGTAATAATTTAAGGCTCATTAAGATTTAACCCATAATATTTTGAGCATAGTGATCACAAGGATTTAATAGATTAAATGAAGATTCTACGAGGCTAGCATTCTGTTGAATATGCATACTCATAATGTTTGCAAGTTGTCGGCGATATGTTTTAACAAATAAAATTAACAAATGTTTAGCTACACGGACATCTAGGTGCTTCCACAATAGAATATTTTGAGCTTAGATGTCTCGAGCATTTAACAAGATGAAGAATGAAATTTTTAGCTTAGCCTAATATAGCTTATGTTGCAATATTTTATTTGAAGATATGTTGTCATTAGGATTCAACAAAAAACAAGTAAGATATTACGAGCTTAGTAGCTACTAGGTTATTGCCTCAAAACAATTATGAGTTTAGTGATCGGTTCTCGATAATGGATTTCATGAAGTTATATTCCCTTAAGACACTTCCACATCATAATATTTGGACCATAGCGGCCACTAGGATTTAACAAAATAAAGAAAGATATTTTGAGTCTAGCATCCACTAGGTATTGCCACAACATATTATTTATAGCTTAGTGGTTGCTAGGATTTCAAAAATTAAATTAAGTTAGTATGAAATTAGCGGCCGCTACGTACTACAATAGCATAATTTTAAAAAAAAAAATCGACAATATTTAACATTTTAAATGAAATTGATTTGAGCTTAGCATCCACTAGCCTTTACAACATTGTAATAATTTAAGATTAGCGTTTGTTAGGATTTAACCCATTATATTTGGGGCATAGCGGTCGCAAGAATTTAACACATTAAATTATGATTCCAAGAGGCTAGCATCCGCTAGAATATGCATACTCATAGTGTTTGCAAGTTTTCGGTAGTATGCTTTAACAAATTTTAAGCTACATGGCATCTAGTTGCTTCCACAATAGAATATTTTGAGCTTAGATGTCTTGAGAATTTAGTAAGATGAAGAAAAATTTTTATCTTAGCATCTGCTACCTTATGTTGCAACATATTATTTGAATATATGTTGTCATTAGGATTCAATGAAAAACATGTAAGATATTATGAGCTTAGCAGACCACTAGGTTATGCGTCACAAGCATTTTCTGAGCTTATAAATCGATACACAATAATGGCTATTTTGAACTCTTAGGCCGCTAGGACATAGTCACATCATAATAGTTAGAACATAGCAGTCGCTAGAATTTAAAAAATAAATAAATATATTTCAAGTCTTGCGTCCGTTAGGTATTGCCGTAAAATATTATTTGAGCTTAGCGGTCGCTAGGATTTCACAAACTAAATTAAGGTAGTATGAAATTAACGGTCTCTACATATTTCCATAACATAATATTTTTAAAAAAATTGAAAGATATTTAAAATTTTAAATGAAATTGATTTGAGCTTAGTGGTCGCTAGCCTTTACAATGATGTAATAATTTAAGCTTAGTGTTCATTAAATTTAACCCATAATATTTGGGGCATAGAATTCGTAATAATTTAACACATTAAATTAAGATTCCAGGAGGTTAGCATTCACTAGAATATGCATACTCATAATGTTTGCATGTTGTCGGTGGTATGCTTTAATAAATCAAATTAACAAATTTTGAGCTACATGGCATCTAGTTGCTTCCACAATAGAATATTTCGAGCTTAGATGTCTCGAGAATTTAATAAGATGAAGAATGAAATTTTTAGTTTAGCTTGCTAGCTTATGTTGCAACATTTTATTTGAAGATATGTTGTCACTAGGATTCAACTAAAAACAAGTAAATTATTATGAGCTTAGCGAGCCGCTAGGTTATCCCTCAAAAACACTTTCTAAGCTTAGCGATCGGTTCTCAATAATTGATATCATGAAGTTATACATTGTTAAGACACTTCCACATCATAATATTTTGAACATAGTGGCCGCTAGGATTTAAAAAAATAAAGAAATATATTTCAAGTCTAGCGTCCACTAGGTATTATTACAACATATTATTTGTAGCTTAGTGGTTGCTAGGATTTCACAAATTAAATTAAGGTAGTATGAAATTAGCGGCCTCTATGTACTACAACAACATAATATTTAAAAATATATTTTGACAGGATTTAACATTTTAAATGAAATTTATTTTATCTTAGCGACCACTAGCCTTTACAATAATGTAATAATTTAAGCTTAGCGTTTGTTAGGATTTATCACATAATATTTGGGGCATAGTAAGTCACAAGAATTTAACACAATAAATTAATATTCTAGGAGGCTAGCGTCTGCTAGAATATGCATACTCATAATGTTTGCAAGTTGTCGGTGGTATGCTTTAACAAATCAAATTAAAAATTTTGAGTTGCATGGCATCTAGTTGCTTCCACAATAGAATATTTTGAGCTTAGATGTCTCGATAATTTAACAAGACGAAGAATGAAATTTTTATCTTAGCATGTCTATTATCTTATGTTATAACATATTATTTGAAGATATGTTGTCACTCGAATTCAACTAAAAACAAGTAAGATATTACAAACTTAGTGACCGCTAGGTTATGCCTCAAAAACATTTTCTAAGCTTAGCAATCAATTCTCAATAATGGATATCATGAAGTGATATGCCGTTAAGCCACTGCCACATCATAATATTTGGAACATAGTAGCCGCTAGGATTTAACAAAATAAAGAAAGATATTTTGAGTCTAGCATTCGTTAAGTATTGCTGCAACATATTATTTGTAACTTAGTGGTCACTAGAATTTCACAAATTAAATTAAGGTAGTATGAAATTACAAGCTTAGCGGCCACTATGTTATGCCTTGAAAAAAAAAAATTGAGCTTAGAGATCGGTACTCAACAACAAATATTTTATAATTTTAGGCCACTAAGTCACTACCACAATTGTGAATTTGCATATTTAATGTCACTAGCATTTAGCAAGTCAAAGAAATAGTTTTTTGGCTTAGCGTTCGCTAGCTTATGTTACAACATATATTTTTAATATTTGGTGTCGCTATGATTTAACAAAAAAGATGTAAGATATTGCAAGCTTTGTTAGAGTAGGTATTTACCTTAGCTCATGTTCACCTAGGTACTTTATTTACCTTTATTATATTTATCCTCACCCACTTATGTGTGTGGATATTTCTTTTTATTTATTTAGATATTAGGGGGATATTATCTAGTTATTAGGTATAGTTATTTCCTTGATCTATGGTATTGACTAGATCCTTGATGTCTAGTTCTTTCCTAAATCTATGGTCTTGACTAGTTCTTTGATGACTAGTTCTTTCCATTATTTATGGTTTGATCTATGACCTTGAATGGTTCTTATATTGTTATTCCTTTCCTATATAAGCAAGGCCCATTCTCATTGTATTTCATTGAGTTCCATAATAATATATGATATTGCTACTCATTTGTTTGCAAAGTTTTATGTAAAGTTATTATGGTGAATTGCTTTCATCTTATTGATCATGGTGTTTGATTAGCATATGTGTTCTTGGCTTAGTATGATCTGGGTATCGTTCCTTTTATGGTATCAGAGCTTCACAACTTTCCACCACACCAAAATATCAAATTGGTAGTGGAGAGTAATATCATCGTGTTAACCAGCTGCTACACCAACACACCCCGCATTATGGAGCCAGATGCAACCACGTGAGCCCTGGGCCCACCATGTATTCACCAAATTAGGCCCAACGACATTAGGAGGAAATGACACTGGGACTTCCCGGGAGGTCACCCATCTAGTACTACTTCAGGTCGAGGCATGCTTAACTACCTAGTATCAGAGTTCCACAACTTACCATTACACCAGAAGTTTAAACTTTGTTGGAGCCTAATTCACTTGTTGCTCAGGGTATTGTTGATCATAGTTCTAGACTATATCACTTTGAGGGTTTTGATGACACTTCTTCTATAAGGATAGGATTGGTTTCTCAGAAAAATTTAAGGATTCATTTGATTCATCAAAATTACACCCATGATCTTCTTCAGCATTTTTATATGGTTGATTGCAAGCCAAGTCCATCTCCTTTTCAGTCTGGGGTTACTCTTACTTCCACATGTACCACTCCACTTTTTGATCCTACATTGTATAGGCATTTGGTTGGGAGTCGCATGTACTTGACCCATACTCACCCTGATATTTCATTTGTAGTAGGGCTTGTATCTCGGTTTTCACATTCTCCTCATAGTAGTCACTAACAAGTTGCTAAAAGGATTTTGTGCTATTTGCAGGGCACTTCCCACTTTGGCCTACACTACACTAGGGGTTTTACTCGGTTGGTTGGATATACAAATTCATTTTGTAAGGAAGTTCTATTGATGACAGGCATTCCACTTCTGGCTATATTTTTTGTCTTGGTTATTCTCCAGTTTCTTGAGTGTGCAAAAATCAATAGGCTATTGCACTTTCATATTCAGAGGAAGAGTACATGGCAGCAGTTATGATGAGTCAGCATATTATTTGGCTTTGACAGTTATTGACAGAGTTTGGATTCCCATGGGATTCACTGATTGTACTTTGGTGTGACAACCAAAGTGTAATTCACATTTCTCGTAACCCAGTTGAGCACCAGTGGACCAAGCATATTAAGATACACATCCACTTCATTCGTCATCACATTTAGGATGGAGTTATTTGCTTGGAGTACATGACTCAGCAGAAAGTTACGGATATCTTTATGAATCCTTTTGCATCACCTCGCTACCTTGAGTTGCGTGGAATTCTTGGGGTTTTGGAAGTTGTTCTTGGGGGTGTTCGTGAGAACATCTTCCTTCTTCTTCTTCTTCTCTTTCCTTCTAGTAGGATTATTTCCTTCTTTTGGTTTGATATTTCTTCATGGATATATTTTACATGAGTACCTCATCAGGCCTAGTTGTTGGGACTCATATTGTGGACATGTCACTTCTATTTTGGCCCCTAGCTTCACTCTAGGGGGGTGTTAGAGTAGGTGTTTACCTTAGCTCATGTTCACCTAGGTACTTTATTTAACTTTATTGTATTTATCCTCACCCACTTATGTGTGTGGATATTTCTTTTTATTTATTTAGATATTACGGGATATTATCTAGTTGTTAGGTATAGTTATTTGCTTGATGGTATTGAACTAGTTCTTTCCTTGATATATGGTATTGACTAGATCCTTGATGTCTAGTTCTTTCCTAAATCTATGGTCTTGACTAGTTCTTTGATGACTAGTTATTTCCATGATTTATGGCTTGATCTATGACCTTGTGGTTCTTAGATATTATATCTTTTCCTATATAAGAAAGGCTCATTCTCATTGTATTTCATTGAGTTCCATAATAATATATGATATTGCTACTCATTTTTTTGAAAAGTTTTATGTAAAGTTATTCTGTAGAATTTCTTTCATCTTATTGATCATGGTGTTTGATTAGCATCTGTGTTCTTGGCTTGGTACAATCTGGGTATCGTTCCTTCTAATAAGCTTAGTGATCGGTACTCAATTACAGATATTTGAGAATAATGTGCACTAGTTTATGCCACAATGACATATTTGGAGCTTAGCATATCAAAAAAAAAAATGCATTTTTAAGTGAGTATAGCATTTGAAATATATTCATGAACATTCAATCAATTATAAATATTCATCTATTAACATGTCATGCATATTAAATTACTTACCCACCTATCTCAACTACAACCATTTATGATTCATTGTGGTTCTTCCTTAACTATGGGTTGTTGTTGATCCAAGTCCAAGACACACAGTTTCTTCCTGGGTTTTTTCTCTTATTCGAGACATGTTTTACCATCTCATTGTTGTGCCTCCTCAATAGATTTTTTGCAAATCTAATAATCTCTAGTTATATTTTTGTGTCAACAATCGGGCTTCTATATAGCACATAGTAGACTTATCAAGAAAATCCTTTTGACTACCAATTGCTTTTTTGGAAATTTCCTTCACAGATTCTCTATATTCTATATTTTTCCCCTTGTTTTGGAAACAATCTCAATGACATGTGAATTTTCCCCTTTTTCACCTCAATTATTCTCCTTTGAAAATTAACCAAGAATTTCTTAAGTGATGTCGTGAAATCTTCATCAGAAACCAATTCATGGTTTCCATTAAATACTTCCATGACCGAAGCTTCTGTGAAAATCTGATTTCCTCTGGAAATAATGTCATCAAAATGCAAAGAAATTATTCTTACTTGTTCATTCCATTCCCTTAGTATTTCCTTTGTATAATTAGCATATGTATGGCATATACCAATATCATCCATGGTCAAAATTGAAGGGTCTTTACAAATGCATTTTTAATGACCTACCCCATCTGTAATAATTTTTATACAATGATGTCATTTTTGTAATGATTTTTTTTTCTTATTCAATAATGGTTCTTCTTTCTCCTTTTCAGTAATGCATTCCTTTATATTATTGTAAAATCCATGAAATGCCTCTTCTACATCAGAAACTATGTTGGGAGGAACTGTGGCCTTTAATTTAGTTTCAAGATCTTTATTTCTAAAATGTAGTCCCCTCACTAATTCTACGGTTTGCTTCTGTTGTAGCCCTTATCAAGGATTTTGGATCTTCCTCATATTGCACCACTTGGGATCCTTTGGCTTTCCTTTTCTTTATAAGAGTGAAGAGGTATTCTGAAGTTTCATGCCAAACAATGGCTTGTTGTGTTGACATACTCTTTTTGGTTACCCTTTTCAAGGTTCCCATCCTTTAATTGAATTCAATGTTCACTGAGGGATCTTTTGTGCCTCCCAATCTAGATGTTCTTTGTAGGAAATTACAAATTTCTCTACCCAATCTTGTCTCGCTTCATGTGAAGTGGAGGAAGAAGATTGAGAGGGTTGCACTAGGGCTTCCCTAGTTGGAATTTTAGTTTGCATAGTCTCCTCTTCTTCACTTGATGAATTTAATGCATAAGCAACCAAATTTGGAGCTTTATTTAGTTTGGATAAGACTTCTCAAAACTCATATCGATATTTATTTGGTGGAGATAAGGGAGCACAAGGCTGTTGTGAATGTTTTGAATACAAATATTTTTTTCTCTTTATAGAATCCTTTTTAATAATTTCTCTCAAAGGTGGAACCACCCTTGTCTCCTTCATATTCTACTTAACAAGGATATCTTGTGTTTGGGTAATCCATGCCCAGTCATTATCATCATGCACGTGATCATATGGTATATTTAATTGTCCTTTAAGAAAATTTAGGTGGTTGGTAACCCATTTTCATTTTGTCGTATTTCCTTAAAGGGTGTTTCGGGGAGATGAAATGAGTTTCTATGGGCTGAAGTAGACTTTAAATTGGTCCACCTATTAAATTTTCTTCATCCCACATATACTGGGAAGGGGGATGTGTTTTAAGTTTCTTCTCCTTAGACTTTAAAGCAATACCATTGCAAATATAATATGCAACCTCTTGTTCTGCCAATTTTTTTGACACATAATATGGAAACTAAAAAGGAGGTTTAAGGAGGCCCTCGATCATATAACTGTATATTGTGGATGGAATAATACGGATCTCATTTACCTTATGGAAGTGAGGATGGCATCAGATATTCTCAGTATCATCTCTTCATGTAATTATTGGTAGAGAGGAGGATACAAATAAGTGTGTATATCTATAATATGTGATCTGAAATGATGGGAATACAAGTCTAAATATTTCTCATTTACCTTCAAAGGGCTCAAAGGATACTAGATTTAATAGAAATTTTGACATTCGAGAACACCAAAGACAACACCGAGAAGATAGGAAGCCATGTAAAATGATTTCTCTTTGTCGACAAAATTATTTATTTGTCTCACTAAATTGACACAGAGCACCTAACCTAAGGAGGGAATCTTTCCTTCATTAGTAATAAAAGAAAGTAAAAGGATCCAAGAAACATCCACCTTAGATATTGATGAATTTCCATATAGCCTATTCATGAGTGCCATGCCAATATAGAATCTTGGTCTAAACCTTTTAATAAGGATATTTTATAGATTAGAATCATCCATATTATCAAATGGGTCAAATGCCCAACTCTGCAAAACATCTCTTACTCTCCTTTGGGTCATCCAAGAATCAACTATTTTTGAGTTGTGTAAGGAGTCCGGCTCTGAAATTTTATAATAACTTTTTTATGCATTCCCAACAAAAAAACCTATTCTCTTTTTCCCTGATTTAGAAAATAATGACAAATCCTTGGACTTGGCATGAATTAGATAGGAAGCAATCACTTCCAAAAATGGAAGCACCTCTGGTTTAGTGGAAATTAAATGGAGACCATCTCTTTTTATCACCCTTATGTCTGGAACCGTAGCGCTTTCTCTTCCGGTATACCCTTTTGTCTATGGCATCAACATCAACACTTTCATCCTGAATTGTGGAAAATAGAGTTGAGTAATGCTTAAATTCATTATGTAAGGTAGCTAGATCAAACAAGGTATCTCTTATTACATTGTTGTCCTTGTTGGAATATAAATAAGCATCTACCATCGAAATTACCCGCTCTCTCGCCATGTTGAAAAATTAAAGGGCCACAAATGTTGCATACATCATCAACAAAAACAATTATTGAGACAAATGACATAATTTATTTTACAACAACACTCATATGTATCTTATTATGAATATTAGGTAAGCTTACAAAATAATTTCAAAATAAATGAAATAAGTTTTGATCCTAGCGGTCGCTAGGGCCAGTAATTACTAAATATTTAGAGCTTAGCGGTCATTAGGCATTATTCAAATACTTACTATTAATGGAATGAAAAAAGTGCAATTGTACATGCACCATTAAGGGGTCAAGATATACGTATTTTTAACCATGGAGTTCACTAGGCGTCACTCTAGTAAAAAATATTAATGCAATGATCTAAGTATGTCAATACAAGCACTCTTGAGGCTTCAAGACTTACGTAGTTCATATCCTAGCGATCGCTAAGTTCAGCCACAATGAAATATTTAGAGATTGGTCATATCTATGTATTATCCACTGAAAACTATTATTAAAATGAGAAAAATTTCTCCAATCTTTGAACTGGTGGGGAGTAAAGATATATGTAGTGTTAATCATAGTGATCACTATGTTCATCCACAACAAATTCTTTAGAGATTCGTCGTATCTAGGCTTATTTCAAAGCCCAACTATTATTGCAATGAGCAATAGAACACCAATCCTTGCACTATTGATGGGTATAAACATAAGTATTTCTGATCCTAGCAACTGTTAGGGTCATCCACAACATATTTTTTAGATCTTAACGGTTTATAATAATCATTAATAAATAAATATGTACTTTGTAGTTGTTACTGCGATCATCTGCAACAATATACCTATAGCTTAGAGGTCGTTAGGCATCATTAACATGAAAACTAATAATTCATTAACAAAAATATATATAAATCTTAGTGGTCAATAACATCCACCTCAACAAAATATTTTTAACTTATTGTTAGCTAAACACCATTCAATGGAAATCTATTATTGACTTGAGAAAATTGTTTTAATACATGTATTCGTAAGGGATCAACCTTTACTTAGGTATGATTAGTTCATTGCATGATCATGAATACGTCTTGTTGTTAGGCATCATTCACAGACTTACTATTAATGTAATGACTGAAGTATTGATGTACATGCACCACTGAGGGGTCAAGATATATGTATTTTTAACCATGGTGCTCGCTAGGCTTCACTCCAGTGAAAATATTAATGCAATGAGAAAAATTGTCAATACAAGCACTCTTGAGGCTTTAAGGCTTACATAGTTTAGATCCCAATGGTTGCTAAGTTGATCAACAACGAAATATTTAGAGATTGGTCGTATCTAGGATTAGTCACAGGGAAAATATTATTAGAATGAGAAAAATTCTACATTCTTTCAAGAATGTAGTGTTGATCTTAGCGGTCATTAAGTTCAGCCACAACAAACTATTTAGACCTTCTCCATATCTAGGGTTATTTCAAAGCACAATAGTTATTGTAATGAGTATAAGAATGTCAATCCTTGCACTACTAAGGGGTACAGACATAATTATTTCTTATCGTAGTGGTCACTAGGGTCGGCCGCAACATATTTTTTGGAGCTTAACGATATATAAGAATCATTAACAAATAAATATGTGCTTCTTATCCTTCCTATTACTATGATCAGCCACAAGGATATATCTATAGCTTAGTGGTTAATAGACATCATTAACAGGAAAAATACTAATGTATTAACAAGAAAATATATAAATCTTAGTGGTCAATAACATCCACCTCGACAAAATATTTTGAACTTGGTATTATCTAAACACCATTTAATGGGCGTCTTTTTAATTAATTATAATTGTATAATATCCCAGGTTAGTAAATATCACAATAAGGAGTTAACACATACGAAATTCTATTCCTATTGGTCTCTAAGGTCATCCACAAAAAAACATTTACAAGCTTAGTAGTCAATATGATCAGCATCAACAAAATATTTTGAACTTAGAGTTCACCAAGAATCCTTCACTAGACATCTATTATTAAACTGAGAAAAGAGTTGCATTACATGTTTTCTCCAGGGGTAACACTTTTCTTATCTCTCATTAGTTTGTTCCATGAATTTTTTGATCCAAGTGTTACACTACATACCATCGAGAGGGATCAAGCCTTATGTAGTTCTCATACTATTTACTATAAGTTATTGAAAGGAATATAAAAATTCCACATTTTAATTATAAATGAAATCTCAAAAGTGATGGTGATCTATAATTAGTTAGTAAATGAAGTCTCAAAGGCCATGGTATAATTTTAATAAATATAATGAACACACTCTTTGTAGTGTTAGTATGAACATACAGACTCCAAACCCTATGTATAATCTCCCTTGTCATTAAACATCATAATTTTCCATGATATCACATCTCCCTATTTCCATATGCTTATTGTCACATTAAGAAAGAAAAGACATGACATCTTATAATTTTTAGTGTTGATATATCATTAGATAATTTAACTAAAACAACCAGAGTCTATAATTTTAATCTCTAAATGTTGTATATGTATTTCTAGAACTATCAATTAAGTGAAACATTATTCAAAATCTTGTTTAGCCTAACTTCTCAAATAATAAGTTTTATAATTCCTCGATTCACTATTTTTCAAAGAGGAACCTACACAGATGAAACTCTTTGCATTTTTTCTTTGGCAATCACATATATGTTTTTATAAAATTTTATTTCCAACAATTTCCTTATGTAATCAAACAATTATTGTAAATAAGAAAACAATTATTTGTGTTAATATTACTATTTCATCTACTGGGAGTTACTATCATTATTTCATTAATACAATTTAATTTATAATGAAATTTCTATAGAAACTGGCTGCTAGCGGTCCAAAATCCCTAAATGATTAACATCCCTAACTGAACAAAATCTATTTTCCTGGCCTTTTCAGCAACACCCATTTTTTCACTTCCAGTAATCATTGATGTCCATGTCAGGTATTTTATGAATCATTTCTCAGTCCTCTTTGTGAAAAGATACCCATAACATGTTTTACATTACTCACAAGGGGTACACACATATTTATCAAATCATTTACGGATCGACAAATAGAATGAAAAAATTATGTTAAACCCTATCAGTTGAGAAATGTTTGTTAAAGAGCATTAAAGAATAGGTGGATTTTACTAGTGGAAGTAGACAAAATAGGGTTTCATTGAAAAGGCTATGGAAAATTGTACATTCATATAATTTTAAAATTTTAGAAGGAACAAAGGTGAGAATGCATACCAATTTTTTAAGCCTTCACGAAAACAAACCACGATCATATTTTCCAAAGAATTATTATGCTTACATATTTTTTCCCTTATGCCAATGTTATCGCTAGAATATTCACAAATATAAGTGTCCTTGAAATATACTAATAAATGAAAATCTATAATTATATGGAACCGACACTTCCAACTACCACTTTTTCAGCGCACGAATTATAAAAGACACACGAATGTCATTAATTTTCTTTATATTTAATGGATAATTAATGGCTATCAAATGGAACACATATTTCAAATATCACGAGAAATTTAATTTGTTCTGTTAATAGTCAATTAATTTTAGGGGAACCACAATATTAACCATACATGCCAGATGCAAAAATTATCAATATTAACAACAATATCATCAAAAGAACACCATGTTCATCATCAATATTATCATCTTTAAATTATATATTGAGTATATAAGTATTCCATGCTTTGACTATACTACCAATGATATGTGGTTTAATTGATGTCTCACATATTGAATTATCATATTTTGAATATCATACGAACTTTACATTGTTCGGTTTGATGGCACACGGAAATATTAACCATATATGCCACACACAAATATTATCAAAATTATCAACATTATCAATAAAAGAACGCCATCGTCATTGGAAATATTATTGTCTATAAATTACATAAAGAGTATATAAGTATTCCATACTTTGACTATACTACCAATGATATGTGGTTCATTTGATGTCTCACATATTGAATTATCATATTATCCTCAACAAAAATATACATGTTTACCGACATCATTTTTAAATTTTTTTGTTACACAAACAGTATCTTGGGATGTGTGTGTCAGGGTAAGTGCACCAAGTTAGGGGGGCCAAAAGGGGGTCTTAAGTGGACTCGTTTTTTCTAAAAAATAAAAAACTTCAACTTGTATGATTTTTTTAAATAGTTACACTCAAAATTGGAAGATGTTGTATAAACATGAATCATAGAATTTTGAGTCTAGTTTCTAAGATACTAAATTTTATTGAAGATGGATAAGTTTAAGTGGGTCAAATAACTAAAATACCAATAGGTGCTCTTATTTTTGTTAAAAAATATAATAGAGTGACTTTCATGCCCCCACCATTTTTTGAGCACCATTTAGTATTTTTGAAAACCCTTTGGTAGAAAGATAGCTAGGAGCATCTAGTTTGTTCTAGAATTTTTTTAGATTTTTATAGCAAGTATTTTTTTTTATTATTTTTCAAGTACAAAAATTTTAAGTTTTGAAAAATAACAGAGCTCGACCGTGCCCCCCCTTACTACCTCAAAAAATATCAAAAATTATATTTTTTAATATGTATAGAATTAGTACATATTAGTGCCTAAAACAATTATTCAATTTCGATGAGCTGAAAAAAAGATACACAACAAAAGATAGACATGTTTAAACTTCAAAAATTGCTATAAAAAAGGCATAGTTAGAAAATAAATAATATGAAAACCTTATAATTTTAAGAAAATTTGAAAAATTATATTTTTAGAAAGAAGAAACTTTGTTCTACATCGTGGTATAATTGTTTTTAAACAAATCGATCATTTTATGTTGATTTATCATGGCGAGAAGTGGTATTTTTGCATTTTCCTGCAAAAAACGTTGTTTGTTGTGTTTGTGCAGGTCCATGCCTCAGGCTTGGGGATGCAAACATGATCCAAGCCTAGAGGCATGCCTTGGAAATAGGGAAATCCATAACATGTACATTTTATGCTTTTTTATATGTTGTGGCCCCCCAACATTCCTTTCATCTCTTTCATGAGATTTTTGTCTCCTTTCTGTTTGATTTGCAAATTCATGTACATTATTACATGATTTTTGAGTAGTTCATTTTATCCCCTACCCCACTATTTTAATTTTGTAATAATGGGTGATAAAATTTGAGCTAAGTACAAGAGGAAATTCAAGAACAAGACACTAGAGGAATTAGAAGAGATGTGAATAAAGAAAGTGAAAGAATACAAAAACTTCATACAAGGAAAGGTACATCTGCTATATCAAATGTAGCTAATGTTTTGGAAAAAGAGGATGAAATACATAATGAAAATGTAGAGAATAATGATTTTTAAATGAATATTGATATTGAATTGAATGATAATGTTAGTATGGATGATGAAATTGATATGAATCCAAATGTTGAACCTTTACCTGAGAATCTAAATGTTAATCCTGAAATTTGTATGGAAAAACTGAATGAAGAAAGTAAATTTTTAATGAATCTTCACCTCTAATAACACCTTATATTTTACGAAGAAAACCAATTCACTTAATTGAAATTGATGAAAATATTATAAAACCAATGCCTAAAAAAAGTCTGGAAGAAATGCGAGAAGAAAAGCTAGTGGAATTTGGGATAATTACTTTGAGAATTTAAATGACACACAAAGATGTAAATTATTTGTTACATTGATGAAATTAATTAAGATGATACCTATAATGAATACCCTATGGTTAAGAACATCTAATGTTGTTGATCAAAATGCGTCAATTGTTCAAAATATACATAAATCATACCAAACTGTAGGTGTCAATAGACGCACCAAAGATAGAAATGTTACACAGTGTGCACTTACGGATTGTATTGTAATTGATAAAACAATTAATAAATACTTGATTAGAAAAACAAGTAGAGCTTTGAAGCTAAACATAAAAACACTAGCGAAAGAAATAGGGAGACACAAAAGTCTTGAGTTAGTCAATAACACTGACTATTGGGAATTCTCTAGCAGACTCCCACAGAAAGATAAGAATACGTCTGATATTCTAAAAGAATTACTTGTAAATTATTAGAATGAAAACACAAGGGCGTCACTGAATAGAAGAGATACAGTAAAAATAAGAATAGGTTCTCGTAATTGTGAATTGTGTGAAAAATATTTCTTGGATATGACTCAAACACAATTTTTCTCTAAGTTCAAGAATTAAAATAGACAAATTAACATTATCCAAAGATTCTTTGAAATGAACAAACCATTTTATGTGAAAATCAATCGCTCACGTACCACTTGTTGCAGCAGGAATCATGTTGAATTTTCAATGCATGATGATGTTTTTTATCAAATACATTGTGTTTTGCATACTGACATCATGTTGTAGGAGTTTGGATTAAATGTCCCATCAAAATATGCAAGGGAATTTATTCCTATGATATTTTGTGAAAAAAACAACTGGACATTTTTTTATAACAAAGCATGTTTGGAAGGAGCGTGCAACGTATGTGGTGGCTTGCCAAAATTGAAAAGTTATATCCATGAGGAGAGTACATATTCAATAGGAAAAGAATTAGTTGGTTTTAGTAAATATAAATCAGTGGCATATCAATTAAAATATGGAAAATAATCTAAGAGGTGTGAGCTTTTTACAAAAACATTACCTGTATCAGAATATATGGTCAAATTCAAAGAGGAATTTTTTTATGAGTATGCAAGGCACACACATAGAGCTCGATGGTTGGATGAACAATTCAATTTAAGAAAGGAAACATTCCCACTTGTTACTATTGTTTCAGTAGTTGACTTTGTAGATAATTACACATTGCAGACAAAAATGGAGGTTCAGTCACAATACTATAACTTAGTTCAAGTTTCTATTTTCATGCATATAGCATTCATGCACTCTCCAGAAAGCACTGAGAAAGATCAAAAAATATTAAGGGAGTATCATTTCTACATCAGTGATGACTGGACACATTCTATAGAATATGTGTAAGGGTGTTTCCAGGTGTTTTTCTACGAACTTGAATAAGAGGAACATTAGTTTCAATCAACATTACATTTGGTCAGACAACTACACATCACAATTAAAGAATGCATGGATGTTTTATTAGCTAAGAAGGATGCAAAAATAAATAGTTGTACAACATATCTGAAGTTTTACTGAGGTAGAACATGGAAAAAGAGAGCATGATGGTACAGGAGCATGTGTGAAAAGAGCACTTGCAAAAGAAGAGTTAAAGTTCAAGGATGGTGCTAAATTTATAGATGCAAATATCAATGTTGATTATTGTGTCAATAAATGGGCCATGAATCTCAAGAGAGATCAATGGTTCATATATATTTTTGGTTGATATAGGAACAACATTTGGCAAGCTGTGAATATTGTATGATATTTGCAGGATCAAGCTATATACACTCATTCTATAGTTCAAATGTAAATGCTTGGACTATTTATACTAGGTGCATGGCATGTTGTTTTATATCATGCATTTATTTTGGGTGGAATGAATGTGAGTCACAACAATGGGTGGATGAATGGACTTGTAGACCTCTAATTCCACTCAACACATATCAAGTTCCACGAGCATTATAACTTGCAGTCTCTTCAAATCATATGATAACATCACCTGACTTTGACAAAGTCTCTGATTTAGTGAACCAAGGTACATATATGTATGTCATGTTTTAGATTTATAAATTATTAAATGATCAACTCTTAATGTATTTTAAATTTGACTTGAGTTTTACTTTGTGATGTAGGGAACATTTTTGCAGTTATTGCAAATTTAACGAAGAGGGAACAGACTACTTCTTGTCTTGTTTTATAGAAGGGAAAATTTTGACATCCACAGTCATTAATGGTGAAGGCCTTGAGTATCCCACTAGGTCAGTGGTAGTCACTGAAACTTGGCTTCAACAATATCTTATGAAAAAATCAAACACTTGGTTGTTTGAAGACTATGAAGTACATCAAAAGATACTTCACTATTCACATTTGGTTCTTGCAACAAATATTAAATTGATCAAATATCGAGGTAGGCCATTAAACAAGAATATTTTGAAGGTTCAAAAATCAGATCATGAAGCAATTCTTGCTACTGTCAAGAGTAGATTTGATCCTTGCAGTTCATTGGATTGAATTTTCAAAGGTATGTTCTTCATGAATTTAATTTGAATATTTACTTTAATGATTTTGTTTAAATTTTTTAGGATTTAAAATTCTATTTAATTAGTTACTAAAATGTTTATGTAGGTTAGTGGAAACAAAAAGCTTCCACCTTCACATGGTTGGTAATCGTTAGTATAGAATTTATTATTCTCGAATCTAAGAGAAGATAAGGGAAATTAAATATTAGAAAGGAACAATAACCATAAATTCTCATTTCACCACTTATATTGTAAAAATATCTTATTAAAATTCTCATTTCACCACCTATATTGTATGAATCACCTATATTATTCACGTGGTTGGCAATCGACATCCTTAAGGGATTATTCCCAAAAGAAGCTTCTGTTCTTTCTTGTTTTGTTCTGAATGGGAGTCAGCTAGCCTATGGCTTAGTGACCTTCCATTCATTAATAATTCCTTATATGATAAAACCATGGATGCTTTCAAAGAGACTTCAAAAATCCTTCAAAAAGATAGGGGTATTCATCAAGCCTAGAGAAGGGTGTGATGTGATTTCCAAACAACTTAAAATGCATATAGATTTAGAGGTCATAATACGAATTTACAAATATCTCTATCATTAAAAATGGAAGACAACTAATAGTGTCTCCTTGTATCCATGGATCGAGGACTACTGGGGTCTGTGGTGGGATTGGACATTCAGGTTTCATCAAATGTTTGAATCAGAATGTCGTTGCATATGGAGAAACATTCTCAAACATTGGAGTAATGCATTTTGGAAAATAAAATTGAACCTCAAAAATCCTCTTAAATTTCCAGTCTAGGTCTTAGTCTAGGTTGTGTTCCTGGTCCTATTTCTATTTCTAGTTCTGGTTCCTGGTCTTGTTCTAAGTTGTTAGTTGTTACTTTTTTCTCATGGCGTCATAGGTATTATTTTTGGTATTATCGGACATAACTCCCCATGCTCATATGATAATTTTAAAATATCCCTCGGCTCCTGGAAACTTGTTTTTATCAGGATGCAATAGCAAGGCTAGTTTTAGTGGGAATTAACAGAAAAATATAACAAAATTGACTGGAATTACTTACGAAATGCATTCCTTCACTTTGAGCTTATCTTTATAAATGCAATTTGGCTTTCCAATTTCTCCATATTTACCAAATTTGGGGCAAATTGACATTCTCGACCTCTAAAAGAATGAAGAAAATGGAAATGGAAATTTCCCCAACATGTCTTGAAGTGAATTTAAATGAAATAATATTTGGATTTTGGAGGTGGCAATGGACATCCTTACACTGACTCAAACTGGACTATTCGATGCTTTTGAAAACAATAGGAAAGTGAGAGGATCAAATTGAAATGGAGAAAACCGATACGGGATTTACGATAGCATACCAACATGGAGGTGTAGGATCTGACGGGACATCTCTAGGTGCTACGGAGACCGAGTAATCACCCGTCGAATTTATAGCATTTTCTGGTCTCAAGAATTTTAAAAACTACGCCCAGACGAGGTAGCTTGGAAGCACCAAGAGTGTAGGGAACCAAAAAAATCCTCCCTAAGAATTCACCAAGCCATATAGACATGTTAGCGTAGTCGGTTCGGTCCCATGAGCTTCCATTTGCAAAATATAGCATATGACAGCCTTACACTGACTCAAACTATAGTATTTGGCACATTTGCAAATAATAGGGCAGAAAGAGCACCAAATCGATATGGAAAAAACCAAGATAGAATTTTGTAGGGGGTTGCTACTTGGAGTTGTAGGATCTGACGTGGCATCTCTAGGTGCCACGGAGTCCAAGAAATTACCTGTCAAACTTATACAGTTTTTTGGTCTCAAGTCTCTTAAGGGACTATGCCCGGATGAAGTAGGCCAAAAGTAACGACACCATCCCACACTGAATAAAATCCTCTAATAGCATTCACTAGGCTATCTAGATGTGTTGGCACAGTCAGTTTGGTCCCCTGAGCTTTCGTTTACAAAATATAGCATCTGGAAGCCTTACACTTACTCAAACTATAGTATTTGTCGCATTTGCAAACAATAGGACAGCAAGAGCACCGAATTGATATGGATAAAACCAAGATAGGATTTCATAGAGGGTTCCTACATGGAATTGTAAGATCTGACATGACATCTCTAGGTACCACAGAGTCCAAGAAATCACCCACCAAACTTGTACGGTTTTTTGGTCTCAAGGCTCTTAAGAGACTATGCCACAAAGTATCCCGGAAGAAAAGACACCGTCGCACACCAAAACGAATCCTCCACTAGAATTCACCAGGCCATCTAGATGTTTTGGCACATTCGGTTTGGTCCCATGAGCTACCATTTGTAAAATAATGGATTCGACAACCTTAAACTGACTAAAACTACAGTATTTGGTGCATTTGTAAACAATGGGACATGAGAGCACCGAATCAAGATGGACAAAACTGATATATACTTTTGTATAGGGTGCCTAGGTGGAGGTGTAGGATCTAACGTGACATCTCTAGCTGCCATGGAGTCCAAGAAATCACCTGTCGAACTTACATGGTTTTTTGGTCTCAGAGCTCTTAAGGGACTATGCCCGGATGAAGTAGCCCGGAAGCAATGACACCACCCCACACCGAAACGAATACTCCACCAACATTCACCAGGACATCCAGACGTGTTGACATAAGTCGATTTGGTCCCACCAGCTACCATTTACAAAATAATGGATTGGAAAACCTCTCACTCTCTCTCCCTCTCATGTTTACTTTCTTTCTCTCTCACACACAATATCAATCTCACTCTCACTCTCTTTTCCTTTTCAAAAAAAAAATCACATTTATTGTATTTCCATGTATGGTATTATGCAATCTAGGATGGCGAAGCTGAGTACATTGGAGAGAGAAAGGAAAAGTTAAGGGAGCGAAACAGGAAGGCCATTACCACCAAAATATTCCAATTCCTCAGGTGACATAGAAATTACAATCATAGCAACAGGGGAATAGCTAATAACACGCAGGGGTTATCAATCACCTATTAAATATTTCTTGTTTAGTTCTGAGCAAGAAGAAGTGCAGATAAGGTAAATATAAATATACACATTAATAAATTGAATGAATACTTACTCAGATTAGGTAACTCTTTATATTTATACATTATATAAATATTGATTTCCAAACTTTGATGCATATTATACATTGAAAACGCTAGTACATACATCACCAATAAATGAAAAAATAATCTGTAATGTCTTAAATATTGTCAAGTGCACATCATATTAGTTTCATACAAAAATAATCTCATAAATGTAAGGTCTCATACAAAAATATCGAGTTCCAAATAGTATTAACAGGGCACAATAAATATAAAAATGCATGAATATGTCATATAATATCAAGTTCAAATTCCATATAGGCGTACATATAATTCCATGTACATAAGAATACAAACAAATGTCATGTAAGACATATATATCCTAATAATCAAAATATATCCCTCTCTTGGCCTTGCTTGAAGAAGGTCCTCCCTTAGAAAAAGATGGAGATCTATTATATGACTTCGGGTCATCCATGCCCATGCTACGAGTCCTCTCTTCTGTTGAAGACTCGCATATATTTGAACTCGTAAATGCAAAAAGAAATTTCAAAACATAATTTATATATGTTTTCAACATGTATTTAAGACCATGCTAATGAAAGTATTTACATAAATATACACACTTATTACAAGCTCTCAATCACGCTGAATCTACATCTCACACTCAGATGAGTCATCAAGAGCTCCTGGAGCATGAATGGGAGTATCAAAACGATGAGATCGAGGATTCTATGCCCTTAAAGTCAAAATGTTAGGGGTTGAAGTTCCCTACTGTAATGCCATAAAAATTTGCAGATTTAAAAGAATGTTTAGCATATAAATTTCAGATTTATTTTCAAAAAAAAGTATACATATGCCATTTCATTTTTTTATTATTTAAAAAACTTTTTAAAGGTAAAACAAAACTAAATACTTCAGATTTAATGTATGATGCATAGCTATATTATTGCAGATTTCTAAACAACCAAGACCTCCAAATGAAGACATTAAAATAAAAGAGTTCATGTTTTCAATATGGTAATCCTTCCTTTCTTTTTTTGTTTACAAGATTCTTGCAATAATGAAGGAAAACTTCCTTAGCAATGACTAAAGTTTACAAGTAGCATCAAGTACAAAATAGGTATTTACAAGAAGGTAAAGCTTCACAAAGCCACATTTGAAGAGATTTACAAAATGAAAGTAATGTCCTCAAAAGATGAAGATGTCCAAGAGGGCCAAGATGACAAGGAGGCTCCAACTATCTCCAAACTTGAATGTTCTTCCAAGGATGCTGAAATAAGAGACAAGGCTTGTTTACCACCCAACCAATAGGCATCATCACATGCATTTCCATGGTTGGAAGCCATGCTAGCCTCCCCCAAGCCCATGGGAGAGAGGAACAAACTTCCATAATGTGCACAAGTATAATGGGGATAAAACACAACAAGAAATACATAAGACCATTTAAACACTTAGACATACTACACATGGTAAAACAACAACATGAGGAGAACAAGGTCAACCTCACAAAAGGGGAAGAGAAGAAATAGGATGCCCAAATCAAAGGTGTCCAACCATAGGAACACCAACAAAAGCATGTTTACAAAACTCCTTATTCCTCCTAATCATTCATCCTCCTTATTCCTCCTTTATGTCAAAGAAATCCTTCTTGGGAGGATTTTCAAACCCAAAAGGGTTTCCTCACCAAGAATGGGGAAAGGTTCAAGCCATATGAACCTTTCTCCCACCTCAAACCATATGAGGGGATGAGAAGGGACCTTCATGGCTTGACCAACAACCATGAGGTTTGAGAGGGAAATCCCTCTCTCTTCCCCTACATTCTCCAAAAACCATCAATCCAAATGATGGTGGAGAGAAAAAAAAGAAAACAACAAAGTAACAAAACAAACAAACTACATTCTCCATACAACTTTACAACACATCATTTCACACACATTATTTTATTGACCATTGCATAGTTAACAAGATAAGAACAACTAGGAAAGAAAAGGATTAAGAATCCTACCTCTACAATGCTTTCCAAGACTCTAAGCTTTTCCCCTTTGTCCAAGAAAACTTCCAAGCTCCCAAAATTCTCCAAGTTCTCAAAAAAATGAGGCAAGAAGACCCCTTCCTTCCACATGAGGAAGAATAAGAAGAGGAACCCAAAAGTTTCCTCACAATGGGAAGGTGACAAGTGTCACCCCTCTCCTCCCATGAGTCAAAGATTCCAAAACCAATTAAGTAAAATTAAACTCACCTTTTAGCCCATATCACCCAAAATACTAAAAACAAAAATAAAACAAAGTGGAGCAACTTTTAACAATTACACACAAACCAACCATCTTACATGGATGGTGACTAAGGAGGGCAAAATGGGAGGGAAACTCCCTCCAAACCTTGGAAATAAGCCCCCTACCTATTAGGTAGGGTCCAAGGGCCCATTTTCATGCTAAGGGAACTCCCAAACTCAAAAGGGGTCCCTAAAAATGCCTAAAATAACCCAATTTCGGGTTTGGCATACTTGGGCACAAGGGTAGAGGGTGTGGGGTCCACCCAAGGTTCACATGTGTCCCCAATCCCTTCTACCAACACACACACACTTACCCAAAACCATCACTAAAATTAAGATGAGATTATTAAACCCTTAAACTAGTTTACTTAATAAAACACACCCTAAACATAATTAATTTTACAAGACATAAATACATTACAATTGAGGGTTCACCCATGGTGCCCAATTAATACACCTATTCTAAGGCCTCAAACATTTAGCATGGTTAAGACTCAGCCCATGGGCCACCTGTGCACAATTGCGTAGCCGCCCTGAAACCCATGCTCTCCTATACCTATCACCTGCACACTCATTGCACACATTAACCGCATCTATCCAATATAATAAACATCATCTACACATCACAAATTTAATCAAACTTATAATGTCCTAACATCATTATACAATTGATAGTGCAATGCATACAATTATACACATAGTTTGCCACGAATCATCCACAGATAAAATTACAATGACATACACTTAGGCTAGCATGAGATTACCATTATTAAATCCAGAAAACTATATCATTAATCAAATCGACCACAAGAAATCAACATCTAACCAATAAATCTCACTATCATGTACCCCTGTTAGTGTCATCAACATCACAAGAAATATATCAATATACGAATCTAGTCCAATTGGCGCTACGCACCCAAAATACCATAATGTCCATGAGGATAAAATAACATAGCAAAATGTCCAAAATCTATCAGAGTCTCAATCAAAACATGTCTATGCATAAAGGAACCAACAGATAACTGGAGCTATAAAAATGTGGGCACTACATCCCCCTCTCCTAGAATTAGACTTCCTCCTGGAATTCATTGGAAGAGATAGGGATATCTAGCCCTCAGTGGTGTAGCATCCTCCCAGGTAGCTGATGACTCGTCATATCGGTCCCACTGCACTCTAACCTAGTCCAAATCTTGACCCCAAAGGGCCAACCTCCGGTGCTCTAGTATGCGTACGGGCTCCAGTCTCCACTGCCCTCCTCCATCTACTTGTAATGCCAACCAATTCAAAACATGAGAAACATCTGGTACATATCTACAAAGTACAGAAACATGAAAAACATCGTGGGCCTATGCAAGGTGTGGTGGCAAAGCTAGGCGATAGGAAACTGGA
The DNA here is from genome assembly GCA_018340775.1 of Taxus wallichiana var. yunnanensis. Classification (NCBI taxonomy): domain Eukaryota; kingdom Viridiplantae; phylum Streptophyta; class Pinopsida; order Cupressales; family Taxaceae; genus Taxus; species Taxus wallichiana. Next base: position 645,880,710 of record CM031241.1, on the reverse strand, counting down.
CCGATGACCTCAAGGATATCAAAAGGCCCCACAAAATGAGGTGATATCTTAGAACCCTTTCCATAATGGATCAGACTCTTATGAGGGAGAACCCTCAAGAAGACTTTGTCACCCACTGAGAAGTGACGATCAATCCTCTTGGTGTCCACATACACCTTCTGGCATGCTCGAGCCTACTCAAGATGTTGTCTAATCAGAACAACCTGTTGCTCTAAATCTTGAAGATATGTTGGTCCCATAATAATCTGGTCATCCAGTCTATCCCAGCTCAAAGGTGTCCTGCAAGGTCATCCATACAAATCCTGATAGGGAGCCATGCCAATGGAGCTATGATAACTGTTGTTGTAGGCAAATTCAACTAAATACAAATAATCTTCCCATTTCTTTTGCTGGTCCATCACATACATCCTCAACATGTCCTCAAGAACCTGATTAACTCTCTCTGTCTACCCATTTGTCTCTGGATGATATGCTAAACTAAAATTAATCTATGTACCCAAAGAATCCTGAAAATAAGTCCATAAAAATGATGTGTATATGGTATCTCTGTCATTGATGATCATCTTCAAGATCCCATGCAATCTAACAATGTCCTCCATAAACACTTTGGCGATGGCCTGTGCATTATAGGTGACCTTGGTTGGCGAGAAATGCATAATCTTGTTCAACTTATCCACAAAGTGACCATAATGGCATCATGACGATAAGAGGACATAGGAAGTCCTACTATGAAATCCATGGAGATCACATCCCATTTCCACACGAAGTATGTCATGAGGGTATAAGAGTCCTGCAGATGAGATGAGAATGCTCGCCTTGACTCTCGACACTCAAGACAATGTGCTACAAAATTATCTATGTCCCGAAGAATACCCAACCAATAATATAACTCTCTCAAATCGGCATGCATCTTCTTCACTCCTAGATGTGCTCGTATGGGGCTCGATGAGCCTCAATAAGGATGAAACTACACAAATCTCCTACCTTAGACACATAAATGTACCTATGGAACTGAAGCAAACCATCAGACTCTAACATGCATCCTGAATATCTACCCTCAAAAGAACCCTAAGAATCCAACATCTACCTAGCACCCTCATAAAACCTTTCCTCAAGAAGATGCTAAAGAATCCTACCTCTCAAATATGACTGTATTGTCAATGAAGCAAGCACATGTCATCGTCTACTAAGTGCATCTACAACAATGTTTTCATTTCCTTTGATATACTGTACCTCCATGTCATACTCACATAGTAAATCCATCCAACGCCATTGACAAGCATTGAGGTTCGGTTGAGAGAAGATATGTTGTAAGCTACAATGATCTGTCCTCAAGATGAAAGGTCTACCCAAAAGGAAATGTCACCAATACACAAGTGCATGAACAACTACTGCAAGCTCCAAGTCATGAGTAGGATAGTTAAGCTCGTAGTCTTTGAGCTTACATGACTCAAAGGTAATCACCGACGCTCCTACATAAGAACTGCTCCCAAACCCTCTAGTGATGCATCAGTGCAAACAACAAAATCCTCTGTCGGGTCTGGAACTACTAAGATAGGTGTCGTGGTTAACCTTTCCTTAAGCAATTGGAAGGCCTGCTCACACTTCTCTAACCAGTCGAACTTCTTCCCTTTCCTCTGAAGGGAGGTAATAGGGTGAGCAATCCTAGAAAAGTCCTACACAAACCTGTGGTAATACCCTGCTAAACCCATGAAGCTTCTCACCTCAGTCACTGATGTGGGTGCTGGCCAATCCATGATAGCTTGAATCTTAGAGGGATCTACAGAGATACCCTTTCCTGAAATAATGTGCCCCAAGTACTGAATCTCTATCTGAAAGAAGATACATTTTTCCAAGTTCCCAAACAACTTCACCTCTCTCTCAAAATCTGAAGCACCTATCTCAAATGCTCCTCGTGTTCCTCCTCGGAATGAGAATATATCAAAATATCATCGAGGAACACTATGAAAAAGTGATCAAGGAAGGTCTTGAACACTCCATTCATGAGGCTCATGAAGACAGCTAGGGCATTGGTCAAACCAAAGGGGACAACAAAGTGAACTCATAATGCCCATAACGTGTGTGAAAAGTTGTCTTATGAATATCTACATCTGATATGCGCAACTGATGATACCCTAACTTGAGATCAATTTTGGAGAACACTCTAGCTCCCCGCATCTGATCAAACAAGTCATCAATCTTGGGGAGTGGGTAACGGTTATTTATTGTGACTTTGTTGAGCTGTCTAAAGTCTACACAAAGCCTGAGAGAACCATCCTTCTTCTTCACAAATATGACTGGCGCTCCCCAAGGAGATACACTAGGTTGAATGAGACCCTTCTCTAACAACTCCTCTAACTAAATCTTGAGCTCATGAAGCTCTAAAGTCATCATCCGATAGGGTGCCCTAGAAATTGGTGCGGAGCTAGGAACTAAGTAAATGGTGAAATCCATCTCCCTACTAGGTGGTAAACCTAGAAGCTCTCCTAGAAACACATCTGCATACTCCCTTAAAACTACGTGATCATCAAGGGTGAATGCTCTAGCAATCTGTCGAATGATCACCGATAGTGATAGCAAACAACTAAAGCAACCCTTACGCATGCTCCACTTGAGTTGTTTAGCTGAGATCATACGCAAGGAAATAGGTCTCTCGCATCCTTGAAATCACAATTGCACTACCAAGATCATCCCGACACTCAATGACCTTATTTCTACAATCCACCTTGGCTCGATGAGCTTCAAGCCAATCCATACCAACACTACCCGATCGAATCCTATAGGAATAACTCGGAAGTCAAGTGTAGTGGAGAAGACTCCCAAATCAAGTACACAACTCTCCACATATGAGTCCATGGCAAGTTTAGCCCCAGAGGCTAACTCAACCTCCTAACTATCTGGTTACCTAGCCACCACTAACCCACACTAGTCCACTATAGAAGGAGATACAAAAGAATCAAGCACCGAATCGAAAAGCACCGAGATAGAAATACCCCTCACGTAGTGTGCGTCTCAATGACTATGGCCTGATGCTCACTGGTGGTTTTCAACAGCTACATATACACGATGGGTGCATCCCACATCACCCACCATCTTCTCAGATCTAGGAGCTCTCTACATGTCCATAGTAGTGGGTTTGTGCGGACACATACGCACATAATGGTCTGGAGCCCCATAAATAAAACATCCTCCTATACCCCTCTACTAAGATGGGGTCCCTCCATGTACTACGGTGAACTAAACCCGCCGGTCCAACCCTAGCAAATTGCTGCAAGCGGGCTAGTTGAGATTGATGAGTACCCGGCCTCTCGTCCCTAGATCCACCAAAACCACCTCTAGATCCACCTCATTGAAAGCGAGTCTACCTACCCCTCTGATGTTGATGTCCCTGATGCTGTGTCTACTACGGTGGGTGTGGTGGAGCTCTTGATGCTACTAGAGAAGACCAGAATCCTCCTCTAGGGGGTGGTGCTACACCCGTGCCCTCCGACTACGAAAGTCATGTATCTATCCTAGAACTTGCTCTTGTTTCTATCTCAAAGTGTTCCTACACCTTGGTCCTATTCTCCTCAGGTAAGTAGGCCTTTTCAACGACCTTCTCAAGCACAGGAGGAGATAACATCGTAACAACTCCTGCTATATCCGCATTCGGTCCCCGAATCAACCTGTTTACCTATAATTTCTTGTCTTACAGGTAGTCTACATACTGCAAGAGATCCAAGAACCTACTCTCATACTACACCACTGTGTCAGAGCCCTTTCGTAAGTCGTGAAACTCATCGATACTCTTCTGCACAAAATGCTCTGACATATACCGGCCCCGAACCACTCCTCGAATAACTCCCTGTGTCATTGTATCTTGAGTCAAATGGAGCTTCCGCTCCTCATTCCTCCATCAAACATCCATCTTTGCATCTTGGAGGAGGTGTATGGCAAACCTTGCTTTGACATTGCTCTCATGAGAGTGCAAGATAAAGTAGCTATCAGGATAAGGAGCCGGGACTCTTCCCAAAGCCATCTGTCGAACCAATAAAAGTAGGTGGCTGAAGGTGAAGAAGGTCTCAAATCACACTGCCTGTGTCTTGATCCTGGCGATGTGGTCTAACAGGTGAAAGGGGTCGCCTATCTCCAAATGGTCCCTCGAAGCTGTGTGATCGGCTATGACAAAATGAGGCCATCCTCTCGCCAAGGATGGAAGGACTGCATGACCTCTCTCATCTTGGGGTATCATGCTCATGTGGCTCTAAATGTGTGTCCTCGCCAATCAACTCCTCATCTCCCAACTGAATGTCCTCCTCTCTCGGCTCCTGCGGTGGTGGAAGGTGCTCCTGCACGATGCCTATCAGCTGTAGGGTCTCTAATATCTAAGGCCCAAAATCGGGGGCCGGCGGCTCCCGCATAGGTGCACTACGTCCCGAGCCTCAAGTTGATCGTCCCCTCTTGGGTGTTATCTTGAACCCGAGGTAAAAAAATGTTTTATAAACTTTTTTAAACGTTGTTGGAAGCATTTTTTAATTATTATTATTATTGTTATTATCATTATATAATGTAACACCAGATGCAATGCCCCTTCCCGTTAGTACTTATTTTACATTAATCATTAAATTACCCGAAATCAAATAAACACTAGCCTAATGATAATTTAATTATTTTACTCTAACAAGCTCCCTAGGGTCATAAGTAAAAATTTACACCCCTTGTAAATAATTAGTCTCCCCCTTTTTATTAATTTTCTTACACACCCTTTACATTTAATTTGTTTTCCCCCTTTTATTTATTTATTTATTTTCATTCACATCCCATTTCTCATAACTTTAAGTTTGTAGGGTTTATTGTGGGCCCTAGGATTAAACAAATCTAGGCCCTAGATCTAAATCTTACCCTAAAGTTGCCCTAAATCTTACCTAATCATCCTTATGTTCTCTTCTCCTCCCTCCCTCTTCTCATTTTCTTTCTTTTTTTTTCTCCTTGTTCTCTTATTTACAGGTTGAATAGAAGCTATGGACTTGATCTCATGGAGATGTCAAGCCACATACCTGCTTTTCTTTTGATTATTGGATCTAAGTGAGTGTTGGCCACATTTTTGTGTTTTTTTGTTTTATGCAAGGAGGGAGGCAAAGAGTTTGGAGGAAGGAGAAGAAACAGTGGTGGCCGCATGATGAGGGACGCCCGCGGGATAGTGGTAGGGAGGTGGGAGTAGTATAGGGGGAGAAGGGTGCGCGCTTGAGGGGCCACGTGGAAGGGGCGGCAGGGTGCGCGGAGGGTTGGAGGGGTAGCGTGGGGGAAACGGGGTGAAGAGGATGCGGGCCTATGTGGCATGGTGCAAGGGTGAAGGGACGCTGGGTGGTGTGTGGGGGCAAGTGTGGGGTGGATAGTGTCGAGGGAATGCGTGGAGGGGACGAGTGGAGGGAGCAGGGTGGGGACAGGGGATAGGGTAAGCGGAAAGGAGTTGGTGCGCAGGGGGTTGGGGGAGGGGTTCGGCCCTCCCAATCCAATTTTTTATTTTTTATTTTTTTATATATAAAAAAACATTTTTTCTTATATATGTACATAAGAAAAATAATAATAAAATAACAGTTGTAATAAAATAATGTAAATGTTGTAATATATATATATATACACATTAATGAGTTGTATACATTTTCATATATATATAAAGCGTAATTATAAATTGTATTAAATGAGGTAATATATTCCAAGCATTACAAGAAAGTAAGTTACTGCCTTGGATATCAATTTTCTTTGTATGGAAAAATGTAGTTGCATTCTATTCACTAAATTTCACAAAAAAAAACTAAGAAGAAATGCATTTCAAGAATAGTATTTTATTTTACTTGTAATCATGTCATGACATTTTGCAAGAGGGAAACATATATCAGAATTATAATATGTCCATAAATCAACTTTCCTTCCAGGTAGATTTCCAACCATTTCATATTAAAGGAACTAACTATTTTACAAGAATATTTATTTATTTATATATTTTTTTAAACAAAACAATAAGGATAACATAAAATAGAAATTACCCAAAGAGTTCGTGTGTTTGAACCATGGCTCTGATACCAAAATGTAATGCCATAAAAATTTACAGATTTAAAAGAATGTTTAGCTTATAAATTTCATATTTATTTTCAAAAAAAAAAAAGTATACATATGCCATTTCATTTTTTTTTAACTTTTTAAAGGTAAAACACAACTAAATACTTCAGATTTAATGTATGATGCATAGCTATATTATTGCAGATTTCTAAACAACCAAGACCTCCAAATGAAGACATTAAAATAAAAGAGTTCATGTTTTCAATATGGTAATCCTTCCTTTCTTTTTTTTGTTTACAAGATTCTTGCAATAATGAAGGGAAAACTTCCTTAGCAATGAATAAAGTTTACAAGTAACATCAAGTACAAAATAGGTATTTACAAGAAGGTAAAGCTTCACAAAGCCACATTTATTTACAAAATGAAAGTAATGTCCTCAAAAGATGAAGATGTCCAAGAGGGCGAAGATGATAAGGAGGCTCCAACTATCTCCAAACTTGAATTTTCTTCCAAGGATGCTGAAATAAGAGACAAGGCTTGTTTACCACCATACCAATAGGCATCATCACATGCCTTTCCATGGTGGGAAGCCATGCTAGCCTCCCCCAAGCCCATGGGAGAGAGGAACAAACTTCCACAATGTGCACAGTATAATAGAGATAAAACACAACAAGAAATACATAAGACCATTTAAACACTTAAACATACTACACATGGTAAAACAACAACATGAGGAGAACAAGGTTAACCTCACAAAGGGGGAAGAGAAGAAATAGGATGCTCAAATCAAAGGTGTCCAACCATAGGAACACCGACAAAAGCATGTTTACAAAACTCCTTATTCCTCCTAATCATTCATGCATCAAATTATTCAGTCCCGAGCAAGTAAGATTGATTCGAGGCCCAAAATCATGTTTTTCGGGGTCCCCTCGGCCTTTTTCTAACTCTCCCATCCAAGAAGAAATCCCAACGAGTTAGAAAAATGGAAAAAATGCAAAAATAAGGTTGCAGGACTATTTTAAAGCATTTCGGTCCAAGGGTTCGGGTCGCACCGAGGTTCATCGTATCAAGCTCAAAAAAAACAAAGAAAATCAGCTAAGTCAGACATTTTTGTCCCAGGCGGTCCGTGGGACAGTTGGGACGACGCGAGGGACGATGAGACGCAAAAAAAGCCGAAATGGCGAAGAGCAAGGAAAATCATCTAAGTCTTTTGTTTCACGCATGGTTTGGGACAGCCGGGACAAAAGTACGCATGGGACGCGAATCGGCCGATTTTTGCCGAAAGATAGTCCATTTCAAAGGGGTTCGAGATATTTGTCCTTTGTCGACAGTGGGAAAAAACGCGAGGGACGCGATGGGACGCGAAAAGGTGAAAAGCCGGGACAAAAGTATTTGAGGGAGATTTTTGTCCGTGAGGACAAAAATGGGACAAAAGTACGTGGGACGTGAGACGAAAAGGTGAAAAAGCAAAGAGGGACAAGGAAGCCCGAATCGGCCGATGCGGGAGAATGTGTCCCAGGAAGTGGCAGGGGAAAAGAGAAGGACTTAGAAAATTTTCCAAGTTTTGGTCAAAGTTTTCAAAGGTAAAAGTTTTTTGGCCCGCTGCCCCCGCCATCGAATGGAATCTTGACACGTGTCATCCAAGTGGCGGAGCATGGGGGAAATGGGAAATTTTCCCAAAGTGAAAATGCCAAATTTTTTTGAAGGCAAAGTGCGCCCTCGTGCCCGAGCTAATAAAATAGTGCCACGTGTCCAAGTCCAAGTGGCAAAAATTTTAAGGAAGGGCCCGAAAGAAATTTTCAAAGGATGAGCCCGCGGATGAATCAAGAGCCTGACACGTGTCATCCAAGTGGTGGAGCATGGGGAAAATTTAAAAATTTTTCCAAAGACCAAACGAGGTAAAAATTCAAATTTTTTTCCCGCCGATCCGATTTTGGGCCTATTTTTGCCCTAAATCTTCAAATGGCCATAACTTTCGATCCAGAGCTCGATTTTTCATGTTCTTTATATCAATGGAAAGCTGGTGAAATTATCTACATGATTCTGGGGTCATTTTTGCATTTTGATGGAGTTTGAGAGAGAAAATCAAGAAACGTCTCTGGCACGTGGTAATGGCCAGAAATGACGTTTCAACAACCAGTTTTAATGCAAAATGGGTCACATTCTTCTTCAAAGATGGCCAAAATGTCGTGGCATGGGTCCTGTAAGGATGCCCATGCTATTTTAATGCATCTTCATTCAATGAGGAATGGCTCCCACGTTTTTTACATGTTTTCTCTCCCGGCTCGACCCATGCATCATTAAAAAGCCGATTTGGCTCATTTTTTGGGGGAACATTTTTTCGATAGAAAGCTTCTTCTTTCACCTTCAACAAGTGATTTTTGCAAGTATCGACCTCTTGATGGTGGTAACAGTTTTTCCTTTTGATGTTGTAATGCAAGGATTTTGACAAAGTGGAAATGACAATACAAAGCTGTGATGTTTTCAGTCCTCCTCGTTGTGTTGTTTGCTTCATTTCAGACTTTCAATTACATCTTATCAGTTTGTGCATGATGTTTATGTTGCATTCCATGATCTGTGTCTATCTGTAGAACTAGAAGTGTTCACCACTCCTTTTCTGGTGTATCACCGCTTTAGTGTAGGCTTTCATTTTATGCATTCTCTCTCCCTGGTCCCTTGGAAATTTAGATTAGCATAGTTAGTTTCCCCTGCATTAGAGTAGATTGTGGCAGGTAGTTTAGAGCAAGAACCAACTTTCTCTGGAGATTCCTCTCTCATTTTACAAGTCCCACACTTGGAGAGAGGTTTCAATGTTGTGCAATCACACTGGATGCTTAGAATGATCAAACTAGAAATCTGATCAACATCCAGGGGGTTGTGATTTGGTGATAAAAGTTTGGCACACCTAGTGGGACCTTAGAGGTCTTTCACTTTATCTTTGACAGTTGGTGTGTTCCCGTTAAAGATTCACCTTTGGAGGCACTTTCAAAAGCACATCTGGTGACTCCATCTGGTAAATAACTCATTCTCTAAGTTGCAGACCCATTTTCCATCCATTTCCATCCATCTTTCTTTCCATCTCTTTCATTCTTTTCCATTCCATGAAGTTGTGCAATCATGACTTCATTTCCATCATGGAATTCACATTTTCAACAACAGCAATATATCACACCTCCAACATGTTTTACAAATCCTCCAAATCAGCATTTTGGTCAAATTCAAAATCAGCATGTCTACCCATATGAGCAGCAGTACCAAAGTCAGTTTGGTTGTGAAGCACATCAAGAGCAAGGGTATGCATGCAATGAAGACAATCAAATGGAAGATGCAGATTTTGTGGAAAAAATCCAAAAGATGGAGGCAAAGATGGTGCAATCAAGAGCAACAGCTCAAATGAAGGCTTTCAGAATTGGTTGCAGGACTCCTTGTCCATGGGGAGGCCCTTTTCCAAGACACTTCAGCCCTCAGGAGAAGCTGGACTTTATGATGAAGATGCTGCCCCAACTTGCACAATGGACAAAATAAATAGAGGCCTATACACTTGGTGTTGAACAACCTTGTCAATGGGTAAGTTCTACACCATCATCTAGTTTTTCTCTTCCCATTACTCAAGCAGCATCATCTCATTTGGAATTTCAAATTCTAAATCCAGTCAATGCTGCCCCAGGAGTTAATTCCATTTCTCCATTCCCTAGTCTTCCACCACACCTCAATTCTTCTTTCCCCTTTCCTTCCAAACAGTCATCCCCTCCACAAGAGCTAACAGAAATACCCTCTCCTCCAAAGAAACAAGAGTTTCTACCTCCTCCACCACCACAAAAAATTGCCAAGCCATTTGAGTTACAATCCACTTCTCCTCTTGCATTCCCAAATCCATGTTGGGAGGATAAAAATCAGAATTCTAGTCAAGGAAAACAACAACAAAAAGAAAAGCCAAACAAGGATGAAGAAATTCAAAGTCTCAAGAGTTGGGCTCTTAAATTTGGGATGAAAAGATCCCCTTGATGGTTAAGCCTTTAAGAGGTTGGAGTTGGAGAACAAGTGGTGGTTAAGACTGATTTTGTGGCAGCAGAAGAAGAGAAAAAAGAAGAAGTAGATCAAGCAATCAGTTTGCTCATAAAGTAGTGTCCATGTTGGCACTCTATTTGAAGGGAATGCTGATTCAATTCAAGTTGCACAATCAGCCATAGAGGAAGAAAGCTCAGAAGAAGATCTTGCAGTCCCAACTTGTCCTCTAGAGCAGCAGATTCAAGAGTTTGACTTGACAAACTTCATGCTAGAAGAAGAGTTCTATCAAGAGCAAGATTGTCCTTCAAGTAGTAGAGGAGGAAGAAGCTGCTCCAAATCCAAAAGAAGAGGAGCACATTCTAGTTGTGGAGGAGAAAATTGCAGATCCAAGGGCTTTGAGCACAAAGCAGGCTACAGGAGAACCTTCAGTTCTTCTTTCTACTTCATCTCTCTCAAGTTCTAGTGCTGAAGAAGAGTTTGATCTCTCAAACTCAATGTTGGAGGATGAAAGAAACCATGATGATCAAGTTACAGATCAAGAGGACACCATGGAGGAAGTTGAGCATTTGCAGCAGGACAACCATGAGGTAGTGTATCTGTCAGATTTGGAGGACTGTTTTGATAAAGAAGAACCGGTTGAGTTTCCACCATTCTCTCTTTCATCTTCCACATCCCAAATACTTGAGCCTGTTGTCATGAAGGAGAGCATTCATTTGCAGCAGCCTGCATCTTATACCAGCTCTTTGGAACCAAGATTGGAAGATTTTAATCTTTCATGTTCTTCATTGGAGGAAGAGAAAGGGCAAAAAGGTTCTACCATTGCTTCCACATCATCCACCCAAGAAGGTCTACAAGAAGACTCCATTTTGGAGTTGAAAATCAGAGCTATGGGCATATCAAACGGATCATACCTTGCCCAATAAGGTATTTGACTTCATTGGAGTCAAAGGAGAAGTCACAACCAGTCATGCTTGCTTCTAAGCATGAGGATGAGCTACAAAGTACCAAGGATCAGCTGTCATACCTCTTCAATCCAAATGCAGAACAACTAAAAGAGGTATTGAATTTGTCCTTCACCGATACCTTGATGATTTGGGTGGAAGACCAGCTTCTTGTTGATTTTCCATTCATCCAATCAGCCATGTTCAATGCCAAATCAGTTGCATGGTTGCCAATTTTGAAGAAAGGAAGCTATTTTGCACAACCAGTTGCAGGGTTTGTTTAGCTTACCTTTGCTTCCAGTTAGAATAGAGTAGGTAGGTTTGCTTTCAGTAAAAGAAGTGCTTGTGCACACTCTGCATGTTCCATTTGGAGCATGTATGATTTTTAGTTTTGTACATAGTTTTTGTGGTGCTGGTTTTGCTCTTTGCAGTACCCATTTCAAGTGGGTTTCAAGTGGCTCAGAGAGGAGGTTTTCAAAGTTCAGATCAGTTTTTAGGCTACAACTCATGACTCCATGCCCAATGGATGCTTCAGGCAACTGGTAACTTCATCCAGCAGGTAGATGACCCCACTGAGTCGCAAAATTGTTATCCAAAATTCACCCTCAAGGTAATTTTGATAACATGCATCAAATTATTCAGTCCCGAGCAAGTAAGATTGATTCGAGGCCCAAAATCATGTTTTTTGGGGTCCCTCGCCTTTTTCTAACTCTCCCATCCAAGAAGAAATCCCAACAAGTTAGAGAAAATGGAAAAAATGCAAAAATAAGGTTGCAGGACTGTTTTAAAGCATTTCGGTCCGAAGGGTTCGGGGTCAACCGTCGATCGAGGTTCGTCGTACCAAGCTTGGGGCCAAAAAAACAAAGAAAATCGGCTAAGTCGGACATTTTTGTCCCAGGCGGTCCATGGGATAGTTGGGACGTCGGGACGCGAGGGACGCGAAAAGCTGAAATGGCCAAAAAGCAAGAAAAATCATCTAAGTCTTTTGTTTCACACGTGGTTTGGGACAGCTGGGACAAATGGACAAAAGTACGCGTGGGACGCGAATCGCCTGGGTTTGCCGAAAGATACCCATTTCGGTAGGTTCGAGATATTTGTCCAGACAAATGGGACAAAAGTACGTGGGGGAATGGGATTGAAAAGGTGACAAAAGTACATGAGGGACGACGAGAGAGCGTGAAAAAAGGTGAAAACGCGAAAAGGAGAAAAGGAACAAAAATCAAGGAAGTCCGGCCGATGGGAGAATGTGTCCCAGAAGTGGCAGGGGAAAAGAGAAGGACTTAGAAAATTTTCCAAGTTTTGGCCAAAGTTTTCAAAGGTAAAAGTTTTGGCTTTCGCCCCCCACCATCGAATGGAATCTTGACATGTCATCCAAGTGGCAGAGCATGGGGGAAATGGGAAATTTTCCCAAAGTGAAAAATGCCAAATTTTCGAAGGGCAAAATGCGCCCTCAGGCCCGAGCCAATAAAATAGTGCCACGTGTCCAAGTGGCAAAAATTTTAAGGAAGGGCCCGAAAGAAATTTTCAAAGGATGAGCCCCATGGATGAATCAGAGCCTGACACGTGTCATCCAAGTGGTGGAGCATGGGGAAAATTTGAAAATTTTTTTCCAAAGACCAAAGGGTAAAAATTCAAACTTTTTTCCCGCCGATCCGATTTTGGGCCTGTTTTTGCCCTAAATCTTCAAATGGCCATAACTTTCGATCCAGAGCTCGGATTTTCACGTTCTTTATATCAATGGAAAGATGGTGAAATTATCTACATGATTCCTGGGGTAATTTTTTGCATTTTGATGGAGTTTGAGAGAGAAAATCAAGAAACATCTCTGGCACGTGGTAATGGCCAGAAATGACGTTTCAACAACCAGTTTTAATGCAAAATGGGTCGCATTCTTCTTCAGCATGGCCAAAAATGTCAGGGCATGGGTCTGTAAGGATGCCCATGCTGTTTTAATGCATCTTCATTCAATGAGGAATGGCTCCCATGTTTTTACACATTTTCTCTCTCCTGGGCTCGACCCATGCATTGTAAAAGCTAGATTTGGCTCATTTTTTTGGGGGAACATTTCTTTGGATAGCAAGCTTCTTCTTTCACCTTCAACAAGTGATTTTTGCAAGTATCAGACCTCTTGATGGTTGTAACAGGTTTTACCTTTTGATGTTGTAATGCAAGGATTTTGACAGTGGAAATGACAATACAGGCTCTGTGATCAGTTTTCAGCCCTTTGGTTGTGTTGTTTGCTTCATTTCAGATTTTCAATTACATCTTATCAGTTGTGCATGATGTTTATGTTTGCATTCATGATCTTGTGTCTATCTCATAGAACTAGAAGTGTTCACCACTCCTTTTCTGGTGTATCACCGCTTTAGTGTAGGCTTTCATTTTATGCATTCTCTCTCCCTGGTCCCTTGGAAATTTAGATTAGCATAGTTAGTTTCCCCTGCATTAGAGTAGATTGTGGCAGGTAGTTTAGGGTCCAAGCAAACTTCAAGCTCCCAAAATTCTTCAAGTTCTCTAAAACAAATGAGCTAAGAAGACCCCTTCCTTCCACATGAGGAAGAATAAGAAGATGAACCCAAAAGTTTCCTCACCAATGGGGAGGTGACAAGTGTCACCCTGTCTCCTCCCATGAGTCAAAGATTCCAAAAACCAAATAAGTAAAAGTAAACTCACCTTTTAGCCCATATCACCCAAAATACTAAAAACAAAAATAAAACAAAGTGCAGCAACTTTTAACAATTACACACAAACCAATCATCTTACACGGATGGTGACTAAGGAGGGCAAAATGGGAGGAAACTCCTCCAAACCTTGAAATGAGCCCCTACCTATTAGGTAGGGTCCAAGGGCCCATTTTCATGCTAAGGGAACTCCCAAACTCAAAAGGGGTCCCTAAAAATGCCTAAAATAACCCAATTTCGGGTTTGGCATACTTGGGCACAAGGGTAGAGGGTGTGGGGTCCACCCAAGGTTCACATGTGTCCCCAATCCCTTCTACCAACACACACACACTTACCCAAAACCATCACTAAAATTAAGATGAGATTATTAAACCCTTAAACTAGTTTACTTAATAAAACACACCATAGACATAATTAATTTTACAAGACATAAATACATTACAATTGAGGTTCACCCATTGTGCCCAATTAATACACCTATTCTAAGGCCTCAAACATTTAGCATGGTTAAGACTCATCCCGTGGGCCACCTATGCACAATTGCGTAGCCGCCCGAAACCCATGCTCTCCTATACCCTGTCACTGCACACTCATTGCACACATTAACCGCATCTGTCCAATATAATAAACATCATCTACACATCACAAATTTAATCAAACTTATAATGTCCTAACATCATTATACAATTGATAGTGCAATGCATACAATTATACACATAGTTCGCCATGAATCATCCACAAATAAAATTACAACGACATACACTTAGGCTAGCATGAGATTACCATTATTAAATCTAGAAAACTATATCATTAATCAAATCGACCACAAGAAATCAACATCTAACCAATAAATCTCACTATCATGTACCCTTGTTAGTGTCATCAACATCACAAGAAATATATCAATATACGAATCTAGTCCAATTGGCGCTACGTGCCCAAAATACCATAATGTCCATGAGGATAAAATAACATAGAAAAATGTCCAAAATATATCAGAGTCTCAATAAAAACATGTCTATGCATAAAGGAACCAACAAATAACTGGAGCTATAAAAATGTGGGCACTACACCTACATACACATAAGATCACAAAATCAAACATCAAAATTAGAAAAAATAGAACTATGTTAACAATAAAGTTTTTGAATGCAGATCAAAAAATTACACCAACTAAGCACATGTATGGTAATGAAAATATTTTAAACTAATTTTATCAATATAAAACTAGTTTTTTACCCCACCATGCCTATGAATCAAATGAACAGGGGTTCTTTACATTGTCAGAGTAACTCCTATGCATACACAATGAAGGAGATTATTAACATAATTTAATAATATTACAATGAAGGACATTATTAACATGCAATTTAACTTAATATTAATTACATGATCAATTTAATAAAAATACATGTTTGAATACCTCAATGATTTTCTGCGTAGATGAAATCGTAGTGGCAACACCTTTCTCTACTCGTCGCATAGATGGTGAGGTGTCTAGTCAAGTCATCAACTTTATCAAATATATATCACATCAAGTTAGTTGAACATACATATATTTGAGTTCATATATATATATATATACGTGAAAATTTTACATAATTAACATTCTAAATTACCTTTGTGAATGTATGTGTAGGCATGGTGCTCATAGCCTATGGTTGGGATGATGACGCCCCTCCCACGCATTTTAATATCAATTCATACATGTACAAATACAATTATTTCAAAAATTTAACATATATAAGTAAATCAAGTACTCGATATTTTTATAACACACATAATAAAACATAACAAATATCTGCAAAGGTGATGTTGATGACTGTAATCCAAATGTATCTCTCAAAAAGGCATCTAACATAGTTGTTAGAGTAGGTATTTACCTTAGCTCATGTTCACCTAGGTACTTTATTTACCTTTATTATATTTATCCTCACCCACTTATGTGTGTGGATATTTCTTTTATCTTATTTAGATATTAGGAGATATTATCTAGTTGTTAGGTATAGTTCTTTCCTTGATCTATGGTATTGACTAGTTCTTTCCTTGATCCATGGTATTGACTAGATCCTTGATGTCTATTTCTCTCCTAAATCTATGGTCTTGACTAGTTCTTTGATGACTAGTTATTTCCTTGATTTATGGCTTGATCTACGACCTTGACTGGTTCTTAGATTGTTATTCCTTGCCTATTTAAGAAGGCCCATTCTCAATGTATTGCATTGAGTTCCATAATAATATATGATATTGCTGCTCATTTGTTTAAAAGGTTTTGTGTAAAGTTATTATGATGAATTGCTTTCATCTTATAGATTGTGGTGTTTTATTAGCATCTATTTTCTTGGCTTGGTACGATCGGTTATCATTCCTTTCATGGTATCGAGCTAGAGATTGTTGTTAGCATCCGTCTCTGTAAGTTTTATTTTGCAAATAAATTATTTGTGTATTCATATATTTGGGATTTGCTTGTATTTTTTTGCTGCATGCCTTTTTATGGAAAAAATAGGCTTTCATTGGATCCAGAAGGCGTGAAAACCCTAAGATCAACTGTAAACTCAGCCATTTCTGCAGACAGTAATTTTTTGTGGATTTTTTGGTGTTACAGAGAAGCACATTGGTTCGCCTCGGGATTCGTGCACACCCATTAAAATCCTTAGCCCTTGGTCATATGGTATGGTCATATGAGGGCTTAAAACTTGTGATTCCTACTAGTAGGTGCTTAACTTCAGCCCCCTTTAATTTTATTTGTGTGGTGAAGGCAACAACATTTTACTTTGTTTTAGTGGCACCTAAAATAAATAACAGAGCAAAATATTAAAAAACTTGTAACTTTTGATCAATAACTCGGTTTTGAGTGCCGTTTTTTGCAAAAGTGCTTGTTTTTTCGTGATCTTTCCATTAGAGTTATTTATTTTGAGACTTACATTATAATTATAAAGTGCCAAATATGGAGGAGTGTTGTAATCAATTGTGGATGCAATTTGCTGAGCCCGACGTCCTAATTTTTGGGAGTTGCAGTTTGTACCTATCATGGATTCTAAGAATGATATGATTTTCTCTGAAGTATGTGGACTTCAAGAGGATATTGTAAAATTTGTGGAAGAAAATAGATCGCTCAAGAAGTAAAATTCTCTTCTACAATCACTCATTCATGATAAAGATACAATAATACACTCCCTGCAGAACAAACTTACTTGCTATAAAGCATCACCATCATATTGTGGACAACCATATCCATGCTCCTAGTCCACTTGTAGTTGTTTCTCTTGTACCCACTGACATTGATCTGCCAATCTTTGAGCCTAAACCTACTTTTGATGCTTCTAAACTTGTGAGGCTTGTTACTACATGCTCTTCCACATCTATGCCTATTACAGTACCACATGTTGTGTATCCTACTTCTGCTCAGTTGCATGGATTTTTTAAGAAGCATACCACTGCATTCAGTTCTCACATGCTCCGTTCTATGGGTCTCACTAGAGGATTCATTGGCAGACATTCACAGGGTATTATTTCCTCTATTCCACATGTTAAGTGGAATTCTCGTCATGACATTAGTTTTCGAAGTAGATACTTCATTGGGATCACACATTGACAGAGCTCCTTTTTTTGTTCACTTGACTCTTTCTGAGGATCATGAGTAACACATGAGTTTTGCACCTTCACTCAAGATTGAGAAACCTGAGATTTTAGTTTTTAGACATGATCAACATGACACACATTTTGATGTTCTTTTGCATGCACCCATTATACATTTTGCACCAAGTCATATGTAGGCATCTTCTTCATCCATCTATGTTGATTTGGGGTGGATATCTGATCACTCGTGGAGGCGACATAGGAATTCATTGAGAGGACTCTACAGGCGTGGCTCCTCCACCATTTGGCCTCTTGCTCCACTTTCTATACCTTTTGCATTGTGATGCTTCTTATTTTGAGCATTTTTTTTAACAGGTGTAGTGTATCTCTCTTGTTTGTTGAGAGATTTTGTATCTGTATTTTCGACACTTTTGGCATGTTGACAGTATCTCTTATGGGGGATCTATTTTGGTGAAGTCAATGTTATTTTGTTAGTGTTCAAGTAGTTGATTTTGGGAAACTCATACAGATTTGTAGCGTCACTCCACCCATTCAAAGCAGTATGGGAGGGTGTGGTGTTGATCCCTTCTTCGGGTTTCGTGTCCTTGCCTTGTTACCTTGGATTTTCTTGGATCGTGACACTCTGGAGTTTGTGTCCTTACCTTGTTTCTTTGGTTATTGTTCTTGGATCATGGCACACCTATTTGCAGTAGTTGGTCGAATTATGTTTGGTGTTTTTTTGCACTTTTGACATCACTCCGTTGATAGTCTCCTTGTATGGAGCTATTCTGGTGAAGCCCAATGTCAATTGTTTTTGAGTTCTATGATCGAGCAGTGGATTTAGACCAAACTTCTTTAGCATTGTACGAGTTTTTGAGCCGAGCTTCTTGGGATGCCTTGGAGCGGGTTTTTACTCTCTTTTACTTTGTTGTTACTAGTTTTGGGTACCTTGTGGTGTCCCTTTTTCCCAGTTATTGTACATGAAAACCTTATCAAGCCTAGTTGTTGGCACTCATCGTGGACATACCACATCTATTTTGGCCCCTAGCTTCACTTGAGGGGGTGTTAGAGTAGGTATTTACCTTAGCTCATGTTCACTAGGTACTTTATTTACCTTTATTGTATTTATCCTCACCCACTTATGTTGTGTGGATATTTCTTTTATCTTATTTAGATATTAGAGATATTATCTAGTTGTTAGGTATAGTTATTTCCTTGATCTAAGGTATTGACTAGATCCTTGATGTCTAGTTCTCTCCTAAATCTATGGTCTTGACTAGTTCTTTGATGACTAGTTATTTCCTTGATTTATGGCTTGATCTACGACCTTGATTGGTTCTTAGATTGTTATTCCTTGCCTATTTAAGTAAGGCCCATTCTCAATGTATTACATTGAATTCCATAATAATATATGATATTGCTACTCATTTGTTTGCAAAGGTTTGGTGTAAAGTTAATCTGGTGAATTGCTTTCATCTTATAGATCGTGGTGTTTGATTAGCATCTATGTTCTTGGCTTGGTACGATCTGGTTATCGTTCCTTTCAATAGTGGCATTATCATGTGCACCACTAGTGCCAACTCCACTAAAACTAGTATGCATGAAAGTATCATCCTCCTCGGGCCCCAAACATATGCTACCACATGTCGATAAAATAGATGGCCTCATGCTAGTACTCTCTGAGGGAATACTCTTTGTACCTCTATGAGTATCTAGATTAGAAATCTCCCTCGTAAGTCGAACAAGGGTATTAGATATCCCCTAAAGTGTGTGGAGTGTATCAATCTCTACTATCTCCTTCACTACGTGAGGGATAGTCTCAGGGTGAGGGGGCTTCTGTGTGGGGACTCTACCTGTTGAATAGGTGCACATTGCGCACCTAGTCGATCCTGTGCAGAGCCTTTTCCTTGGCCCTAGAAATCCACGAAAATTAAAATAGTTTAGGATCTCGTTGAGGATAAACCCGCAATAGAGTTTCCTCAAAAACTATAGTGGCACCTCGTTGTTATTGCAAGGTGGAAAATCAAACACCATCCACCATCGGTCCCAAAAATTATTTTTAATTAAATCATTATATCACCAGTGGATGGGAAACCGTTTACATGAAAACGGAACATGTAAATTGGTTTAGGGGTCTATGAATAAGGAACATATGAGGTCTTTTGTAATTTATTTTTTCTTTACATCTACATATGATAATTTTTTGAATAATAAACCCTACAATGATCAATTTGACTTGTTGTCACATCAAATTTGGCCACTAACGCCTCTAATATTTTTGCAAGAGAGGTGCGGTGGGGGTTTGTATAATGTGAATCCCTCATTTTTTTATTAAATCCTCAATTTCAATCTTCTTTTCCACTATATGGGCTGCTAAATATTCTTGGCTTCCTGGGGGATGTTGAGAAACTATATGAGGGCTAGGAGGGATCACAGGAATTACATGGTTTGGTTTTGGTTGATTACGTTGATGTGGAGATGTAACAATAAAAAAAAATGTATGCAATTCAAATTTAACTCTATAATTACCAAATTTCAATGAAATTTCGAGAAAATAATTGTGCCTACCTCTTCTTCATGGAGCCATCATTGATTCCAATCTTCACGGCGATTCTCAAATGATCATTTGAGAAAGATCCAGCTGAATTTGAAACACGGGGGTAGGGTTTTTCTGTAAAATTCACGTTTGGGGTAAATTAAAATGAATAGGACTCAGTTTTTTTTTTGTTTATAATTTAACATAACACTTACATGTTATAACATGCATGCGTTATAGTCTCGTGAATTACCAAACCAAAGAAAAAATAACGTGATTGTGTTATTACAAAACACGTGCGCATTTCATTCATTTTCAATTTTTAGCCACTTTTGCCCCCATATTAGTGCACTTACCCATTATTGATCTTGGTGGCGCCCATGATGTTGATCGTTGGAATTGTTCTGAAAGAAAAAGGAAGAATGAAAAATAGAGAAGTATTAGCTAACTTCAATGCATGATTTTTTTCTTACACAATGTATACCATATTTTATAATGGAATTAATGATTCAATACTATATTACTATGGTTAAAAAAATTGTAATTTACCTGGGTAAAAAGACTTGCGACTTGAATTTGTACATCCAATATTTTCTCCATTATCTTTTCTCTTGTTCCATTCTTTCACGCTCAAGTTGAATCCTTCCCTGCTTAATTTCTTTATATGTCTGACTGAATATATGCATGAAATTTTTATTACCTTTTTCAAATATCCATAAGAGTTTCTTTTTCTCTTCACACCTTTTCTCTGAATTCCATTTTTATTCAAAGGGGTTTCTATTTTTTCTCCTTCCAAATTTTCAATATTGATAGAAGGGATTTATGATTTCCTCTCATGTCTTTTTTAGAAGTAGAAGTTGTTATATTAACCATATATTTTTCATTAAAACCAATAACCTTGTGATTTTATTTTTGTCATGTGATCCATATCTTCATAGAAAGTCCATTTTGAGTGTGTTGTCAATGTTTTGTTTTCCAATTGTTTCTCCTTCTTGAGGGTTTTATTCAACTTGTTCATCTTGTATTTGCATTGCATCCCATTGAATGTTTTTCCACAAACTTGATTCAAAGCATCTACTATATTATCCCAATGTTTCTTGCCAAGTTTTCCACGATTTAAATGTTCATACACCTCTTCATATTTTAAAATAAATGTTTTCACATCATATTTTAACCACATCTCTTCTTTGTATTCTTTCATCATCTCCTCATTATTTCTATCTCTTTCATATGCATGGGTTATTAAAAATGTTTCTTCTAATTTTGAATCATAAACATCATCAACAATATATGGAGAATTTAGATCGATTTATGAATGTGGAATGTAAGGACCCAATTTCTATACACCACTTGTATTCTCTTGCAAACTTGAGACATTATTTCCATCTAAGTTTTGCACATAGAATTCCTTTACATAGTAGTTACTTAGTTGTGTTGAAAAAATCATATTATCTGCATATTTTCTTGGAGTTGATTTGAAAACTTGGGATTCAAAATGTGAAAACAAGGAAAATGGTGATATTTCCATGTCCTATAAATTTATTAGTTAATATAAACATTCACAAATGAAAAAATTTACGTACTCCATCTTTTATCTAAAATTAATTTAATTTTTATTTTCTAATAATAAATATAAAAGGGGTCCTGTGATCTGTAAATTCACATAATCAAAATATGTGGAGAAACATTGAAAATTAGTTAATTACCTATTAACAAATGAAAATTTACAATCACTATGAAATGGGTTTATAAAATGAAATTATTCAAAATAAAATAACAATGCTTTACCTCTTTTAATTTTCTGTAACTTTGTTCTTCCCCCATTTGTATATGTACTCATTGTTTTGGTGTTGTCACCTTCAAAATGAGTATACAATTTTCCATTTTATTGCATTAAATATAGACGTTAACAGAGTTTGTGTGGATTAAAATTTAATATTGTACCACTTAACATTAAATGCAATACGAAAAAATAAAAAATACTTTCAAGTGGAGTATTTTACATTATACAATTTAATGGCCATTTAATGTTTACGAAGCGCAATATTAATTAGGTAACATTTGACCTTACAAAAAGTGTAATTGTTATTGTAAATAATTAAGGTAACATTTTTATAACATAATTTTTAATGTATGAAAACTAAAATTCGACATTGTTTGAAACTTAAATTTGATATACATATATTTAATTGAAATTAAGTCTTTAATATTGACAATTATTAAAAAAACTATGTAACATGGGTTACTTCTACTCAATATTATATATAATTATTAAAAATAAACTTATATTGTTAAAATATTACATAAGATATAAAAACCTTAGAAACAATTAATACACATAATTGAATCAAAGCATATACCACTCGTTGATCAGATAAAGACTAAACTTGAACTCTATACCATAAAATAAACATAGCTATACAATTAGAGAATTAAATACATGAATGATTTACTTAAACACAATATTAATGGCCCTAAATTTAAGTCCAAGAGGTTGCTAGGCTAGACAATTTTTTACTAGAATAGCAGGTGAAAATATTCCCTTCGATATGTGAGTGATTGTTATTCCAAGTGAGAATGCTCACACTTCGTCTTGAAAATTCTTATACTTTTTTGTGTGAGGGATTACAGTCGATGTGTGAGGCCATGACTCTCTCGCACTACAATGTGTTATCACTGTCACCTCCAAGTGTGATTTTTCAAACATGGAATTGTGCTCGCTCGCACATTGAAGTACGATCACCAACTTTCGGCCTCCCATTCTAGTCAATATTTCAATTTTAGCGTGTAAGAAAAGAAAGTACGGCATAGCGGCCATTAGGATATACAACTTTTGAAAGCCACATGGTAAAGAATCCAATGATTGTGAGTGGTAATGTAAAGTATAGTATCGTATTTGTAAAAATCGAAGTCAACATTTATAACTTTTATACTAAAAATTTAGAAAAAAGTAGCCAATAACACAAGTAAAATCAAGTCACATGTACAAATCAGCCAATAAAAGGGTGACACATTAGTTTTCCTAAAAAGATATTTTATTCACAAGCAAGGGCCAATATTAATTTTCTTTTTATTGAAAAATGCATGTTTTAAATCCCTTAGAAATATTTTTTAAACAAAATTTAAATGCACAAAAGAAAATGTGTGCATTATAAAAATATTAAATATTTTAAAGGGTGTTTTAAAAAAAAAATATGATAGTTATGTAAATCTAACAGCCTCCTACATTAATATTCACGATCATTGGCTCCTTTCCCTACACTATGTGTTTTATGGATAAAATTATACACACAGTAGCAAGATCTAAGGGTGTAATACAATTGGTTATATGTTTAAATATTTGGATTAAATGAGGTTTTAAAGATGTATATTTTTATTTTCTCATTGTGATTTCAATTCTCCATACTAATGTTAAATATTTAAGTGTCCTTAGTACTAATTTTATATTTTTATTTGTGGATATAGTTGAAAATGAACTATGTTTTTGAAGATGGAGAACATGTGGATTTACTATTCAAAGGTGTGAAAGTTACGGAGGGACTAGTTTATCCATCCAAAGATACACTCCATTGTAGAGACGTGGGGAGGGGTCTAGCTTATTCATTGTCACAATAAGTATTGTATTCAATGGCAGAGTGAGATTTTCATACACACTTGATGATTGTGAAACCCTGAGAAATTGAAAACAAGGGATACTTTATCCCATGGAAAATGAAGAAAATGATTAAGCATGTGATTTCAAATGTTTCACATGTGGGGGTGATGGAATTAAAAACATCATGAGCAGTGACTCAGAGGATACATTTAATGAGGATGAGGGTTTGAATTCTAACAAAGTCACAGCCATTGTTTCATAACTCCTAAAGACATGGATGAATTTTCTACAACCTACGTGGTGCTAAAACATAAGTGTCCTCAGAAATAAGGTGACATAACTAAAGGGTTTATATCCATGGTACAAGAATAACATGTGATTTTGGGAGTAGTGTTGGGACCCACACAGTTTGGTGTTTTTGTGGAGAATATTATAACTACATATAACTATTATTATCCAAGTCTACAACGCAACAATAAATTTTCTGGCTAATCAAAAACCTAGTTTATCTAGAAACAAGAATTGCACTTCGTGTGAATGGAAATTCTAAACTCCAAGAAACAACCGCCACATCAAACATTGACTTCAATTTGAAGTTCAAGGGGGTTACTTCCAAGTTCATACATTTTTTTTCAAAAGAACAAAAATTTGTTGCAAAAGCAATAATTACAAATATCTGTGAAGGAGACATGGTTCACTTTAAAAAATTATATGGAAATACATTTGGGGTGCATGTTGATAAATTAATTACGCCTTTTTGCAAGGGTTTCTCCATATCAGAAGGATCTCTCATCCAATGGCCTGCCAGCTAGTTGGCCCATCAAGATGGTTCCCTTATGGAAGTAAGGCTAAAAGAAATTCCAGAAGAGTTCGATAAAAATTTGGAGTACATTTGAAGATCCATTTCCTCAACTGGTATACCCAAATTCATATGAATCCTCCATATGTAGTAGTAATGAAAAATTGATAAAAATACATGACAACACCTCCAAATGCCAAATGGTAAATTCTAATCCATCTAGTACACCAAAGGTAAGGGAAAATGATGAAAAATCAAGAGAAAATGTTTTGTCTGAAGTTCAAAAAAAACCTTTCTAAAAAGAAGGATTTCTCTCCAATCTATCTCTAAGCGCTTTCAATCACAGTTGGAATTTAACTCTAGGTTTGAATGAACCTGCCATCAAAAACTTTTTACTTAATGCATTCACCGCAAATGCTAGTAGTTGTGATCAAGGTCAAACTTTAGAGAATACTATAGATGAATTGAAGTTATGTGGAAGGGATGTATGTTAGAATGCATGGTATAGATGTCATGGAATACTGAAAAGCACCTATTATGGATACAAACAATCTTGGATTAATGGCGAGAGGAGGGCAGTAAATGGAAATACAAGAAAACAAAAAAATGCCAAACATTTTCGCAACTATTGTATTAATATCCAAAATGGTGGAGAAGAATTATGGTATATCCCCACACATGTATCGTTCAAAGTGGGACAATATGGTACTAAATTAATAATGAGACTTCTTCCTGCATGTTATAGTTTTTCTTACATACTACAAAAGTGCAATGAGGGCCTTTCAGTGTTGGACCTTCCTCCAATGTCACAGTCAAATCTCAACAAAATATGGAAAGAAAATGTATCCCATGTTTCAATCACTAATAAAAATTCTTCACCAAATGTGATGAGTGCATAGAGCTTAAGAACAAATGTACAATGACCTCATGTCTAGAAACACTGGCAAAATATATCAATGCCATAAATGGCACAATGATTACATTCAAATTTGTCGTGCAACTTACTATGCACATAGAGTACAATCACAACCAAATCCTAATAGTTATTTGAGAATTGTGCATGACAAAATGGACAAGAAGAAAATTTCAATACCAAGGATGGGAAAAAAATCAAAATTAATAAGCAATGTTATTAATCTCCTCGTCACCTTAACTGGAACGCAGACACATGGGCACAAAATGGGGGGTTTCAAGCACTTTGGTCTCCCTTTTTTTGAGTGAGGATAAAACTTCACAATAACATCATTAGCACTATGTATCCGGAAGCTAGAAGAACCATTTACAGATCAAGTATGGTGATTTTTATATAGTACTAGGATGTCAAATAATCCATTTCCTCAAAACAACTTGTTTAATGTAATTCTTAACTCTTTGTTTTTATTTATGATTTACAGAATGGAAAAGCATAAAAGTAGTTGAATTTATCACACTTAACTTGCATATTTACAATATTACCATCATTTTTTATATAGATTTAAATAAAAATTATATCAATATATAATATACATAAAATATTAAATAAATATAAATTTTAAGTATTTAATTAACTACTATTTTGTATTTTTAAAGGAAATATTGTAAAATTATTGCCATCTAAAAATTGTGTGACAAGCATAGGTGGCCTTCAAATATAACCCTTGGGCTGATGTTACTTTGTGGCACCTAGGCTTATGTAACTTAGCGTCCACTAGACTTATGTCGCTTAGCAGTGGGTAGGCTTATGAAACTTGTTACAAGTAGGCTAGTGTAACTTTCCAACCGCTAGGAATATTTCACCTAGACAAATCTACTCTTGTGTAAATTAGTGGCCATTAGGCTTATATGTAAGTTAACAACCTATACACTTATGTAAGATAGCAGCCGCTAGGCTTATGTAAGTTAACAACCTATTGATTAACTAAAAATATGGTTATCTTGTTATTTTATGAGTTAATCTAAATAGAAACTAAATTCTATATTGAAATGCTAGATCTAAATATTTTATTTTGATATTGGAATGTATTGAAATAATGGAAATAATAGGGATATTGTACTAACCTTGGATTAACTTACGTCGTTGTGTGCTAGACTATAGTAGACTAGTATGTGGATTGGGCAAGTTGTGACTAAATGGCCTTGAGAAGGATAGAAACTGGATATTTTCCTATACTGAGGCACCTGGGAGGATACTGGGGTGCCCCAGGGGCACCCTGGTCTGTAATCTGAGTGTTGTAGACTACAAAAAATCTCAAAACTTGAATTTTCTATTATCGTAATATCTCTATAATACCTTCTCTCATGTCACACAAGTGTCACAAAAGTGTTGTCTATGTCTTTGTAGATGACACGTGAATATTTACCTGTAAAACCCTATTCAAATCATCAATTCCTAAAAATAATAAAAATGCATATGAATAGGTCGAATTGACCTCATCTACCAAACTAGTGGTCTTACGACTGATCGTTGCACTACATTTCAGATCTCATGTAGTTCTATATGCGTGTGTGTGTGTAATTTTGTGCCTAGGATGCCCTAGCACCAATAACGCAGTAGTAGGGGGAAATAACTAGATGTAAAATTTAAAATGGTGGATGGAATAAAAAGAATACAACCCTTTCCCCTATGCTTGTGTGATACAGATGTAGAAGATTCCCAAATGTAGTCCCTTGCCTTAGTAGATAGCTTCCCTTGATAGTAATATGTTCGCCCCTAATGTAGTGAGTATGATATGTTTATATAGGGATATCTTGTTCAAATTTCGACACTAGTGACCCAAAAATTTTGAATACGACCTAGGGGAATGCATGGGGTAACCGTTAAGACCGGCCTTGAACAAATAAATTAAGACCACAAATTACGATGACACGGGTGCCTAAAATCACGGACAAGGGCACCTCGGGGTGCCCCAGTGCAACCCTAGGTGCCCCAGCATAGACCAATAAGTAGATGAAACATGTGGGGGTGTAATGACATGTGAGGATGAAATATATTATTCTAGATCGATAACCTTATAACACAAGAGAATGAATGACTCACAAGTGTCATATTGTAGCCTTTGCTTAAGTGGAGGAATAAGGCCACGACAAAAGATGAATTTTTTTCTAAGTCACTAGGCTGGAAAATGAGTTGGTGTATACAAGCATTGAAACATAAAAATAATCCTTGATGTTTTCAGTGGAGCCTTTATGTAAGGTTGGAATGTGGTCATTTGTAACATGTTGTCATGTAAATGTGCAACAAGGAAATTCACAATTTCGAGCATGACAACCATACCCTAAATAATATACCCAAAGCTCAGAGTGATTCTAGGAGCTCCAGATGGAGTTAGGAGCCAAATAATATACCTTCATAAATTTAATTCCAATCCCATAAATATGGTGAAATCATATTTTTCACAACACCTTGGTGTAATAGGTCTGCATGCAGTTTTTCTCATGCACAGATAAGAGGCTAGAACACAATTCCTATTTTTAAGGGCTCAAATAGAATAATCAATATCTGATACCTCCACCATTGGATTCAAAAGGAAATTTTCAGTTAATATCATATAAAATTTCATCGAAAAACTCCTCCTGGAACTCCAGATATGGTCCCGCAATTCGTTATCCAATGCACAACCTCCAACAGTTAGCCATTTTTCAGGTTGGAAATCCAACCAATGGTAAATTGGAGCAATTTTTACACCAATTTCACCAAATATTTGGTGAAATGGGTGCAATAAAATGTTTCCCTACCTCATTTTTACCCCTGGACCCTCCATACGACCAATTTTTAGCTTTTGCTTTCCAAATAAACCCTCTAGGCTTCATTTCCCAGTCCCCATTCCGACCAACCGCACTCCGCCACATGGCCCAATCAGCATAGGGAGAAATTTTCTACACCAATTGCACCAAATATTTGGTGCAATAGGTTCAATAAAGTGTTGCACATTCCAATCCTTCAAAGTTTTGTAAATTTTTCTGTCTTAATGTCACCTGCTTCTTACTTCACGCACGCACTATTTTCCTCCACTGCTAGATAATTAGCTCTCAAATATTCCATTTATATTTCTGCCACACCTTCTCCAGAACATCATCCATCATTTTATAATCCTCCCACGTTGGTTTTGTAATAAATAGAGGTTTTTTCAAAAGAAATCCATGGATAAGAGATGGCAGACACCCTAGGGCACGGAAACAAGAAAACACTCATATCTTTCAAACCATACGCCCGATCTCAATGAAATTTTGATCAGATATTCCTCACCCAAGTTCCTTGAAGAATAAGAAAACAAAAATCCCAAATTTGGTTAGGATATTTTACATCAATCATTCAAATATTTCAGCCCTAGGATGATTTTTTTCAGTTGTCATCAAACCGTGCGGCAGATTGACCCAAAATTTTGAACAGATCATCAGAAGAGAAAACCCAAAAAGAATCCATGTTTTTCTCATCAATATGACGCATTAATTTTCATATTATAAAAATATAAAGTTTCTCTAGTTCAAACTTTCCAGTTTTAGTAAGTTTCCAGAAATGGAAAACTCCTCCAGAAGAACATGCATTGAAATCCTTTA
Source organism: Taxus wallichiana var. yunnanensis (assembly GCA_018340775.1). Taxonomy (NCBI): domain Eukaryota; kingdom Viridiplantae; phylum Streptophyta; class Pinopsida; order Cupressales; family Taxaceae; genus Taxus; species Taxus wallichiana. The sequence goes on along the minus strand of CM031241.1, from coordinate 645,851,996 downwards.
GAACAAAAAACTAGGACACGCAGGTGAAAAAGTGCAAAAAAGGAAAAATCAAAAAGAATCTTTCCAAAAATGGAAAGTGCTTCAAGATGACCCCAAAACATTTGTGGTAGATTCGAATGTGAAGGAAACATTCCAGTGAAGACAACGGACTAAAAAAAGTAACCTCCCGGAATAGCAGCCCCTAGGTCCTGATTTCCAAAAATAGCAGTTTTTAGTATCATTTGTAGGAACTTGTTTTCACCTCCGTAACGACATATATCTCATATTTTTCCACCATGAAGTTCAATTTTTCTAGTCAATATCACCTACTCTCCCCTTGGTGATTTGGTTCAAGACAAGCTAAGTCAGCAAGCTCGGTGAGTTGGAAGAGCTTGGTTAAGTGGGCCAAGGAAAGTTGGTTAGATTGAGCTTCTCATGACAAGAAGAATTATCCCGTAGTAGTATCCTCCTCTGCACAAACATCTGATTATGTCTTCTCAAGGTGATAAATATCTATCTCCAAGGCAAGCTTCTGCAAGCACTCTGGTGATAGACGTTGCGGTAACTCCCGAAGAGTCGTTTCCATGGATTCAAGAAGTGCTTGAGAGTGGGCCAAGAACAACGTAACTTTATACCATTCCTAGTCTCACAGAAATATTTGGAATTTTGAAACCCAAGTGAATAAATAAATCCCATGTAGCTTCTCACTTCTTCAATGGCACCTCAAGTAATTATTATGTTGAATTTTTCATGCCTAAGACTGACAAGCCCATGAAGAAATGACTCCATCTGATTATGAGTTGACCCACATCTCATTGGGTCAAGATTCTAATGAAGGTGACATTCATCTGTTCGAATAATATAATTCATGTCTTCTAGCTCAGATCAAATAATACAAGCAAACCATTGTGCAATTAGAGGAACATGTATGAGCTCTCAATGCATACATTCAAGCCTTCTCAGGAGCAGAATCAACACCCCCTTTTGATTGAAGATATCCCTCTAATTAATGGTATCAACCCCAAGGAAATCAATAAAACACATGAATACATGATTTTGTGGGAAATCCTATAAAAATTGTATTGAATAAATCATTGAGCAAGGCAAGGCATTGTGTCCGGACATCATTTCTCTCATCAAATATGCTCATCAAATATTGTGCAAGTAAACAAGGAAAAGGATAAGCTTGAGAAGGAAGTCGGTCATTTAGATGAGATGCTCCCACTGTTATTCGACATGATTTATTTCAACTCCCAATCCCTTGAGATTAAGGGAGTGTTCATATCAATTTTCCATGACTTGTCTCAAGTTTGGATCCACATCTTGGATGCACGATATGCAATGCTTAAAAATGTCATATCCAAGTTGGACTCCCACGAGTATCACATCTCTGGAAACTTGAATGAAGTTCACCATTGTGTTCAAAGGTTTGATTTACCCCCACTCAATGAAGAATCATCATCATAATAACTCATCATCATATTCTAGAGATGGTCAAGAAGAAGGTAGGTGGTCCTCTTTCCTTCAACAAAAACAATTTAGATTCCCTAACCGGTATCCGAAGTCACATTGCCTCAATTGTAATGGATCTTGAAGAATGTCTCCATCAATGTCAAATATTCAGGGATGCTCCAAAGTTGACCTCATAACCCAAAGGTTTACATTCACACTCCAAGAGTTGACCCTATGCCATAAGAGGAAGAAAATCCTATTTAACTCCCTTCATAGAATGTGGAGGGAGGAAGTAACCTGAGGCAGAAGTTGAATATAAAGAGAGATATTGTTTATCCATATGTATCAAGTGAAAAATATCCTTCTATTGAAATCATACATGTACAAGTCCATTCACCACCTCCTCTCACTCTAAATTTTCCTACATCAAATCTAACTTAGGTTGTTATCACTGATACTTCATTCTTATGGGTTCAACCTTTGGTTGAAAATAATTAAAAAATACATTCAAAGGAAATTGTTCTATATTAGGATGTTTTATTTGATATCCTTCAAGGTACTTCAGCCCTAAATAAAGCAAAAACTTATCACCTTGTATTAGATACATCATGCCAACAATTTTTTGAGATTACAAAACCCACAATTCATAAAGGTGAAAATGATATCATTGTGGCTGATTATGAATTAACAAGGATATCATTGGGAGAAGCGACACTAGAAATAGATATACACAATCTGAGGGAAATAACCTCCTGAGTCTTTGAAAGGATTGAGAAAGGAAAATAAAAAACAATAGAAGTTGGAGGAACAACTGCAAACATACTTAGCTTATAACTATTCTTCCTTTCTCTTCTACTCTCTTTTTCTCCCTCTCCTTTCTCTCTCCTTTCTAATTCTTTGTTGATATTAATAATTGTATTTCATCTTATTCACTTAAGTGACCTATTTTAAATTGTAAAATTATTTTCTCAAAAATAAAAGAGAAATACTTAATTCATGGAAAACAAAAGGTCACAAGTTGAATGTGGAAATGAAGAGTCATGTGAGGGAGGTGAAAGGACAATTCAGATTACTATAAATTGGGATGGCTTCTCCATTCTAAAGGATTCCATATTTTGAATATTGTTTCTTGGTAGTAATAGTGGATTGTGATATGTTGTTGGACTTTGTGTCATCTATATACATGAAATAAAGCTACATTTTTGCTACATGCTTTCTTCTTTTCCCTTGATTTTATAACATGTGAAAATGACAATCAAGGAATAGAATTTCTACTTTCTAAGATGTATGAATGTGTAGCTTTATATGCATGGTTTCCTCTCATTGTTGGCGTGATAAGCATAGTTGTTATAAGAATATTTTTTTTCTTCCACTTCTCTCATTTATGCACTTTGCAAGCATAGTGATGTAAGAGTTGTGTATCTTTAGTAAGTGAATCGAAGACTTTTTGTATTGATTCATAGATCCTGCTAGCTTCATTTTGTTTTCCTCTATATTGAATGTCAAACTACTCCAGTTACTGGGTGTGGTCTTTGCAATCTACTCACGGCAGTAATCTTCCTCACCTGCATTCTCTCCTTTACCCTCATCATTGTAATTTTCTCCCTTATACCTCATACAATCACTTTACCATAGGTTTAGTGGAGTGTTCTTGTGTGATCCCTGGCCAAATTTTCCACCCACAGTAGTTAGATAGTATTAGGATTAGTTACATTCAATAATGGGAGTTGTACCATTCAATGCAGAGGGGCGTAGCATAGAGAACATTAGTGGAGACACCTAATTTTTCCACCCGACAAATTTTCTCACCAACATAACCCTAGGGCCATTGTTAAGAATAAATTGATGGAAGAAAGCATCCTCCATGTCATAAAGAGTACTAATTGACCCAAAGGCTAAGTGGGTGCACCATTATAGTGCCTCATCAGTAAGACTATAATGGAAGGCCTTAAGCAACAATCAATCATTAGAGTAGTCAGCCATAAGTGTATGGTAATGTAGGATATGATCATGAGGATCATTGGTACCTTGTCAAAACATATGAAAGTAGGCATGAAAAAATATTTTGGGAAGGAAAAATTATGAATCTTTTTAGGAACAGGATTTCCATGTAAAGAGTTGTTGTCAATAGAGGCATAATAGGATCTACTTTCTAAAGTAAGAGTATGAACTTGTGATTGGAGTTGTCCTATATCATGCATGAGGGATAGGATATCCTGAGAGGGGATGGTAGGAGATGGAAATAATGTATTAAGTGGTTGAATTTTTCCATTATGGGTAATCATGGGAATGTCAAGAGGTGATATAGTAGAATTGGATGCTAAAGGTGTGGTGGTAGATGTGGATGTAGGAGTGGTAGTATGACTAGTATCAACACAAACCCTAGTAGGTGTGGTGAGAAAGGAAGAAACCTCAATAGGTGAAGATGTAGTAGGAGAGGTAGAGGATGTGGGAATAGAAGGAGAAGAATCAATGGTGGGGGTGACTCGTGTATAATATTAGATGCAACCTCAGGAGAGGATAACAATGAAGCATGGGAGAGTCGCATGTAGCAGTATGGAAAGAAGGATACCCATGATGTGTATTAATAGAAGGTAGGGTCCCATAAATAGTGTTATGGTCATAATAATCAATAGGATCATCAATGTAATACGAAGGAGAATGCATGCTTTAATGGGATGTATGAGGAGAATTATCAGAAGTAGTGGAAGACATAGGAGTAGCTATATGAGTAGCTGGATGAGAGGTAGGAGAGACACCTTATTGGGAATCAATGCCTAATAAATAATCAATGATAGAGGGATATAAAATATCGGTGGCATATCAGAAGAAGGATAAGAAAGATCACATGCAACTGGATGGCATGGCGTACAACGAGTGAAAGTAAATGTGGGTCATCAACAAGGCATATTCCTATAGGAGAATCGGTAGGATTAGTTGGCACACATTGTTGGCCTTCCAAAAGGGCTTGTTGAGTATCATCAGGTAAGATCATAGAAGAACTATATAAAGCCTTAATTTCTGTTATGGCACTCTCATCATAGATAGGGTTAACAATAAAATGAGACATGATAAGGAAAAATAAAAACTATGGCTAACCACTAGGGTATGAAAGAAGATCAAAAAAAAATGTTCGAAATGTAGGGTTCACCAAAATGATTAACTAAAAATAGGGTTTTCTTGCTATTTTATGAGTTAATATAAATAGAAACTAAAAGTTATATTGAAATTTTAGATCTAAATATTTTATTTTGATATTGGAATGTATTGAAATAATGGAAATAAGAGGGATATGGTACTAACATTGAATTAACTTACCTCATTGTGTGCTAGAATGTAGCAGACTAGTATGCAGACTAGGAAAGTTGTGACTGAATGGCCTCAGGAAGGGAAAAAACTGGATATTTTCTTATACTGAGGCACCTAGGAGGATATTGGGGCACCCTGGTCTGTAATCTAGGACGTTGTAGAATGCATAAAAGCTCAGAACTTGAATTCGGCAGTGTCACAATATCTCTATAATACCTTCGCTCCTATCGCATAGGTGTCACAAAAGTGTTGTCTATGTCGTTGTAGATGTCACATGAATATTTACTTGCAAAACCCTATTCAAAAAATCAATTCCTAAAAATAAAAATGCATATGAATAGGTCAGACTGACCTCAGCTTCCAAACTAGTGGTCTTATGACTAATCGTTGCACTAAATTTCAGACCCCATGTAGTTCTATGTGTGTGTGTGTGTAATTTTGTGCCTAGGATTCCCTAGCGCCAATGACATAGTAGTAGGGGAAATAACTAGATGTAAAATGTAAAATTGTGGATGGAATAGAAATAATACAACCCTTTCCCCTATGCTTGTGTTATACAGATGTAGAAGATGCCCAAATGCAGTCCCTTACCTTAGTAGATAGTTTCCCTTGATAGTAAGATGTCCGCCTCTAATGTAGTGAGTATGTTGTGTTTATATAGGGATCTCTTATTCAACTTTTGACACTAGTGACCCGAAAGTTCCGACTACAACCTACGGGAATGCACGGGGTAACCGTTAAGACCGATCTCAAACATACAAATTAATACCACAAATTACGATGACATGGGTGGCTAAAATCATGAACTAGGGGACCTCGAGGTGCCCCAGTGCAACCCTAGGCACCCCAACATAGACCTAAAGATGACAAATGAGAAAATTATGACACCTGAGACACCCTAAAAGATGCCCAAAACTGCAGAGACAAATGACGATTGAACCAAACAAACAATAATGATGCATGACCAACTGACAACAAGACTAAAGGATGGGTCACTAGTGAATAATTTTATCACGCAAGATCCATATATAAAATAACATACCCGGTGGTATTAATGTAATAGTAAGTGTGTGATTTTGTGACTACACCTATACGTTTATGTAAGATAGTGGTCTCTAGGATTATCGTCTTTTTATGTAACTTAGAGGCCACAAGGCTTATGTAACTTAGTGGCTACAAGGAAAATGTAACTTAGTGGCTACAAGGAAAATGTAACTTAGTGGCCACAAGGCAAGATGTAACTTTAACGCCCCTAGGAATATTTCACCTAGCATGTGTTTTTTTCATATAAGTTAGCAACTGCTAGGCTTATGTAAGATAATGTCCACTTGGCTTATGTGAGGGATTCAAATAATAACAAAATAGAAATCCTAAAATAGTGAAACTAAAATCCACAAATCAAGATTTATAAATTAGATTACATTAGTGGTGAAATTGGAATCCAATAATAGTGTTATTGGAATCCAATAATAACCATATTGGAATCCAATAATAACAATATTGGAATCCAATAATAGCGAGATTGGAATCCAATAATAGTGAAATTGGAACTAGAATAAGTCCAATAATGAAAATATTGGAATCCAACATTGCTACTAATGGATTCCAATAATAGTAATAATGGAATCCAAGTATAGAAAAAATGGAATCCAATATAAGCAAAAACGGAGATGGATTTCTTCCAATACTTGAAATATTGGAATCCAGATTTAGTGAAATAAGCGATCAAAGTTGAAATGAATAAATTAGTTCCAAAAATACATGCTACATACGTAGTTCAGAAAATTAATTATCCTAGAGCTGATATTTTATATCAAGATATGGGTCATGATAACTACATGATTATGTTTGAAACTTGCCTTAATTTTTCCATTGTTACACAAGAATATCCCAATTAAATTTATATGTTGGAACTTGATGGAATTTTTTTTTCGTTGGCTTTCGAACATGTGTTTTACTTGTTTCTCCTCAAGGAAAGGTCCATTCCTTTTCTTACAACTTGTGGTTCATAAATACTAATAATAATTTTTAATACAAATAATTTCTTCTTGTTATCAAAGTAGTTGAAGAAATAATAAATAATTAAAAATCTCAAGGTTATGTTGATCTTGTGGTTAAACAATTTGTTCCAAGTTAAAAATGAAAGTTTTAAACATTAAAAGAATATAGTCTAGAACTATATTGAGTTTTTATAATCCTTTTCAATCAATGTTGTGTTAATATAAAATAATGTCAAAGCATATACCTTAGCAGCGTTTGTATCACTTCTGGTACTAAATCTTAAATTTGCGAAGCAAAAATATACCATTGAAATGGTATTTTGTCCTAGTATTCCTAATAATTCTAAGAATTGGAAAGCTTTTTTGATGAAAAAGGCATCATTTATTTCCTCGAACAAAGGGATAATTTCATTAATTTGTATATTGAAGGTGGTGACGTTGGTTATAGGGAATTTGTTTTTTCAAAAAGATAAGAAGGAATTGAGAGAGGTAGATCAAGAAGGCTTCATAAAATTGAAAGGAAACAAAATCCAAAAAGGAATGGTATCTTTAGAATAAATATTTTACAAACATGATCGATTTGTGAGAATTATGTCATCATAGAAAACCCATGAATTAGCTAAATTAAAAAAGTGAATATCATGTCCCAAGAAATGCCTAGGCGTGTCAATATAAACAAATGTTGTTCCCCAGAAAAAAGAGGAAGTTTGTTACTCTCCTCAAATATTATGTAGATGTTTTTGCCTACTCATATGCTGATTTAAAAATCCTTCAAATCTATAGAGATGCAACATTCCATTCCTTTGAATTTAGGAGTTTATCCATTTAAGAAAAATCAGAGACATCATAACCCAAAAAAAATTAGGACAATTTATGAAGAGAATCAGAAAATGTTGAATGCAAAAATCATCTTTCTTATTCACCATTCAATGTGGATAGCTAATATAGTACATGTTCAATAGAAAATTGGGGAAATAAGGATATGTATTGACTTCGGTAATCTCAATCAGGACTCCTTGAAGGATCATTATCCTCTCTCGATAATGGATTAGATTTTACAAGTTGTTACTAGATCAAAAAAGCTATTTATGTTAGTTGGTTTTTCTAGGTATAATCAAATAAAGGTAGCAATGCAGGATCGACATAAAATAACTTCTACTACTTCTTGGGGAACATTTAGCTATAGAAGGATTCCTTTTGGACTAATTAATGTGGGAGGAACTTTTCAAAGGGATGTGGATTTAACATTTCATGACCTCAAGAATAAGTGCATAGTGGTATACCTCGATGACCTAATAGTTTTTTCACATAAAAGCGTGGATCACCTTAATCATTTGGAACAAGAATTGTAAAAGTGCAAAGCTCGTGGGTTTTCTCTTAATCCCAAGAATTAAATATTTAGAGTAAAAAAGGAAATTTATTTGGGCATATAGTATCAAATTATGGGATTAAGAACATATAGAAAGAGTCCAAGACATACAAAAACTAATACTTCCTACTAGTAAACAAGGAGTTCATTCCTTCTTTGTTTAGGTGAATTTTATCATAAGGTTTAATCCTGACTTTGTTTTGCTTACTCAACACATTGATAACATGATGATGGAAAAGAATGATTTTTATTAAATCGATGAAGTAAAGTAAGCATTTTATATATTAAGATTGTTATAGTAAGTGCCCTTATGTTAGTTTGTCCTTATTTTGATAAGGGTATTATCATCTAATGTTATTCTTTCGAGCATACTTTTTCCTCTATTTTGGTTTATAAAAGTGAGGAATTTTTTTATTCCCCAATTTCTTTCATGAGTTAAGGTTTGAAAGAACTAAAATACTCCTAGATTAAAAAACATACTTTTGTTGTTTTCAAAGAAGTTAAACAATTCAAATTTTATATTTTGAATTCACATTCAATTGTTCTAGTACCAGATCCTACTGTGAAATTTATTCTCACTCAACAATAAATTGGCACAAAAAGAGGTAATTTGATTGAAAAAATTTAAGAGTATGACATTGATATCAATCCAACTAAATTAGTTTGAGGCAATGGACTATGTCGGTTGATCACAAAAATAAGAGAAATGTTAAAGAGAATAATGTTTCTGATAAAGTACCTACAATATTATTTTTCAATACCATTGATGAATGATATTCTAATATTGCACACTTCCTGAATTATGAAGAATGGCCTCCCCATATCATTATTAAGAAAAAGAGAGAAAATAAGATCAAATTTGTAAGGTTTATGTTGTGGGACAAATATATTTTCAAAAGAGGTATTGACAAACATTTATTGAGATGTGTGGATAAAGAGCATAAAAAATATTGTTGAAAGCATGTCACAATCAGGGATGTGGAGGACTTTTTTATTCTCCAATTACGAAATATGAAATATTGAGGGGTTGATATTATTGTCTTCCACTTTTTAGAGATGTTGGAAAATGGGTATCTAATTCTGATGGTTGTTAACAATATGTTGGTAGGCCAAAGCTTGCAATTTTTCCTTTCAAACCAATGATAATTGAATAATCATTTCAGTAGTGGGGGTTAGATTTCATTCATAAATTAAATCCTCATTAAAATTTTGGTCATAGTCATGTTCTCAAAGTGATCGATTACTTCACAAAGTGGGTTGAAGCTATCCCATTGAAACAAAAAACTTCAAAAGTGGTCTGTAATTTTGTAAAGGAGAACATTTTGGTTAGTTTCAAAGTACCTCATAAAATTGTCATAGATAATGTTCCAAATTTATCTTCACATGAACTAATTGGATTTTTCTATGGTTATAGTATTTCCTTGTTTCACTCTTCATATTACTACCGAAAAAGAAACAGGAAAGAAAAATCTATAAACAAAAATATTGTCACTATTGTTTGCAAATTTGTTGATGACAATCAAAGGAACTGGCATAAGAAATTATATGATTTTCTGTTGGTCAATCATATAAATGGCATAAGAGTTAAATAGGTATGTATCATTTTCAATTTCTTTATGGTTTGAATTTTGAGATCCCCATTACACTAAAATTATCAGCCCTTTTCCTCGCATAGGTCATTAAAGTTCAACCCTTCAAAAATTATCTAGATAAAAAGATTATGTATCTAAATAAGTTAGAAGAAGAACATGTATTTATTTTGATCATATTATGTTACACCAACAAATATTTAATAAATTCTCCAATAATAAGGAAAATTAATGGGATTTTGAAATTAGAGTTTTAGTTCTCCATTAGGATGAGAGAAGAGAACAAAAAAGACATCCATGGAAAATTTGACTCTCTTTGGCTCAGACCATTCAAGATTCATCATTTTTGTGGTGATAATACATAATACCTTACATATCTAGATGGGATACATCTTCCATTTCCTTACAGTGGTAATATCTGAAATTTTATTAATAGTAAAAGCAGGTTGTCCTCTGCATGTATATATGTGATTTTGGTTTTGTTTTCTTCTGGTCTTATTCATTTTGTGTGCTCTCTTTTTGTCTTATTTTTTTCCCTCATTATCTTATGTTTCCTTATCTCCTCTGAGATGGTTAATCCATATGACTCTATGGCCCAATGGATAAGGTACTTGTCTATATAAATCTAATATTCTATGGTTCTCCAGGATTTGTTTGTCTCCAAAAAATTACTTCCATCACAGTTCACTTTCCCAGTTAGATCTAATTATTGTCATACAAGTGAAATTATAAAACATTTACCCAAAAAAATTAAAACATTAGTTTACATAACAAAATGAGTCCCCCTTTCAAATTTACATTTTGGGACTTAACCATTTTTTGAGTCATTTTTTCTCTTTATCAGCTTAATCAACCCTAGGGGAACAAATGTAACTTTTCCTTTGTTCCATTGTTCCATATCACCGATGATTAGATAATTTATTTGAGACTTGGGAATTGAGTTGACTAAGTTTTCTACATCTGCAACACATGGAAGTGATCCCTTGTTTTTATGTTCCCCAACTAGGAGACATATCCAACTAAAGAAAGTGTCTCAAACGTTTTACTTAGAGAATTCAGCATCTTTTGGTACCTTTGCAATTTTTCCGAGGTTGCATCTCTTCCCCAAAGGCCTAAAATAATCTTTAACAATAAACATCAGGCTTATCGCATCAAAACAAAACAAATGGATTTGCTCCATAGTTCCCTCTCAGAGCCAATAATTTGAATAACCCAAGGAAAATCATTTTTAATACGTGGGCTCTATGGGTTCATGTTATAACCATTTGAGTCTCGGGTAATATAAAAACCAAATGTCATGTCATATTCAAAATCATTTATATTGCCTAAAATTAATTTTAAGCCATGCCCGCTTGTGCTTCACTTTCCCTAGTCATTGTTTTTCCCTGTACCATTTCCCCTCTAGTGAAATTCAAATTTAAAGGAACCTTTAATGGAATCTCACCAAGAGCTCCATTTTCTTTGCTTCTATAAATAATGTCATCCTTGTTTGTATTTTTTGAGTAATTTTCTCCTCTAATATTTCATTTTCCCTTATAAAAATCACTTCTATTTTTCACATTCCCCCTCTAAACTACTTGATTAATATTCTTAACCATCAAAATGAAGTTCTAATATGCTAGGTATGAGACAATATCCTCTCTTGAAACCATTATTTCTAAAATAGTGGATAGTGATGTCAAGCATATGGACGTACCATATTTTTGGGAAAAAATTAAATGATAAGAGAATTGCATTGACAGAAAGGATTTTTAGCATTTGTATAGCACATGCAAGTGGTTTTCTTAATTTAGTTCAATGTGTAGATATTGTATTGGCCAGTGTTTCATGTTTCAATTCTCAAACCAAGGAATCGAGAGATCCATAAGGACAAGTTATTACTCAATTAGATGTTCACCACATCAATCTAGCACTCGATATTGTTTTTGTTGCATATGTTAAAGTATTGACTTTGGAAATGGAACAAAAGGAGCATGAGTTGATCCCCAACAAGTATCAATTCATGATTGTCAATGCTTTGATAAATAAGAAGAAGAAAGGGCCTTCTAAACTTTCCAAAACTCTTTACTGGAATTATTTTATTGAATATTTATCAGACATAATCACACTCTTGGAAAGGGTGATGGGACTTCCTTCCACCAAATAATTTCACAAATGCATAAGCATCTTCATCAACCTAATTTGTGAAGGAAAATAGGCCTTAAACTAGGGAGAAATAATATCTGAGAACTTAAAAATTCAACTCACCTAGTTGAATAACACTAAGTCATTTTATATTACTTCATACTTGATGTATACCATTTCATAGTATAGGATATGGATTGGTCTTTCAATACAAGGGATACAAAATCTATCTAGACCCATATATGATTAATATACTCAGTTGACCTATGAGAATAAAAATATTCACTTTAGAAGGTTGAATACACATTCACCATGTTCAAAGTAAAATTATTAGAGGGATGTACCACTGACTAAATTTATCAAGAGTCCAAGCAGTTGGTGACTAAATATGGCATCTTTTTATCCAATTTCAAATATTTTCCTATATTAGGGTTACAAAATTTGAAGTAATTCCATAAAAATACTTATCTATGGAATTGATAAACTTATTCTCATTGAGTTATGCAGGAAGTTATATATTCTTGATAGAATTTACATGGATAAAAAGGTATAAGGAGTCCAATTTCCCATCACCCTTGGCAGCTATGTGTGCAGGTTACGCATTGATGCCAGAATTTTGAAAGAACAATTGCTCCTTTCTATATACATCCATTTTCCAAAATATCCTCTTTTGATAGAAATAAATTCATCAAAAATAATCTTCATTTTCCCGCAACATACTATCATTTTTCTACTATTGAAGATTATTGGAAAGATTGTGATAATGAATTTGAAGTAAGGAGAAGATCATTTACAAGAATGAATCTTCAATAGATTTAGAGTTTCGAGTTGTATCAAGTTCAAAAAGGTATGGTTGATGATGGTTATAACATGTGTGAGCCTGAATATGAAAAATGTATTCAACATACTCTCTTCCTATTATTGACTAGTCTTAGAAGGAGAAAGATAACATTGATAATTTTTAGCACCCATAATCTCCAGAACTAAAATATGGTACAAAATAAATTGGAAGAATTCAAAGCTTCAGAAAAAAAAATTGGTTCTCAAAGCCATCCAGACATGCCTTCTTCACCAATCCAATGACCTCATAACCCAAAGGTTTACATTCACACTCCAAGATTTGACCCTATGCCAGAAGAGGAATAAAATCCTACTGAACTCCCTTCATAGAATGTCGATGGAAGAAGTACCTGAGGAAGAAGTTGGATATAAAGAGAGATCTTGTTTATCCATTGTATCAAGTGAAAAATATCATTCTATTGAAATCATACATGTACAATCCCATTCACCACCTCCTCTCACTCTAAATTTTCCTATATCAAATCTAACTTAGGTCGTTATCACTGATACTTCATTCGCATGGGTTCAACCTTTGGTTGAAAATAATAAAAAACACATTCAAAGGCAATTTTTATATATTAGAATGTTGTAGTTGATATCCTTCAAGGTACTTCAGCCCCAAAGAAAGTAAAAACTTATCACCTTGTATTAGATACATCATGCCAACAATTTGTTGAGATTACAAAACCCACAATTCATAAAGGTCAAAATGATATCATTGTGGTTGATTATGAATTAACAAGGATATAATTGGGAGAAGTGACACCAGAGATAGATATATACAATCTGAGGGAAACAACCTCCTGATTATTTGAAAGGATTGAGAAAGGAAAATAAAAAAATAGAAGTTAGAGGAACAACTGCAAACTTACTTATCTTATATCAAATATTTCCTCTCTCTAGACCCTACTCTAATTGCATCCCTTCAATCTTCCAATTCAGTAAGCGAAATTAATATTAAGACCATTTATAAAATTCATAAGGACACTCAAAGGGGAAAAATTAAGGAAACATGGGTTTAAAATCTATTACTAAATGTCTTAAATTTCATTGATGAAAGCCACAAGGTTTATGAAAACTTGGTGGAAGCCCAAAATAATTTGAATTCTAAGATTGAGAATGTAGAAAAGGAATCCAATTTATAGTCTAGAATGATTCAAGATTTAAGGATCGTGGTTTTAATTAATGAAAAAATCCTTCTCTCTGAATAGATATTTAAAAAATCAAATAATAATCTCTCTCAGACTTGGTCCAACAGTTTTGAGTGGCGTCTCAAGGTCTTGGAAGATAGTACAATAGACCTTCAAACCTATATACAAAAGGGTGGATCTTTGGAAGATGAAATATTTGTTGATATGAAGGCTCTTTGTTGTTATCTTTTACAAGACAATCCCTAACAACTCAACATAGAAAATGCCATCAAAGATTAGTTCAAAGCTCATCAAGGAAGAACTCTTAAATTTTGATAATCTTAGTAAGGAGAAGATGGATGAAATTTCATAATTGCACAATGTGGTAGTGGAATCCTCCAAAAACTTGGATCTATTCAGAGGTACCAATTCCAAATTTTTGAATGTTATGGGAGCTTGGATCAAAAATATTGCCAACACTATAATCCAAAAAGGAGATATACATGAACAATGATCAAATTTAGAATCCATGTCTTAAAGCTCAAAGTTCCTACTTCTTTCACTCTTAATATTCCAAAAAGGACATCTTTTTTTATTTTACATTGTACTTTTGAATTTTATTTTTTCTAGAATTATAAAGTGTAAAAGTTACTTAAGTGGATTATCTGAGGAAAAGTAATATGTAAAACTAACAATATGATACTAGGAGGTAGTTACAAAACCTCTCCTCTATAAAAGGGATATCTCTATTTTAAGGGGTTGTTGGTAATTTTCATAATATATATCTAGAAGAGAACTTTCCTTTTCTCTCGCCTTTCCATTTCTTTGTTTTTCCAACTGTATATTTCATATCATGGAATATGAAACTTTGTGTTTATTTTTTCCTTCCATATAGTTTTGAACTTTGTGTCTGCTTATATTTATAGTATATATGTTTTTATACACCCTATTTTTATGTTTACTAACCATGTTTTTCAGGGTTTACCAATGCATTATCTTCCGAGAAGGTTCCTTAAGGGGCCTATCAAGATTGGGGTCTTGTCGGGATTGGTCACATGGGCTAGACCGTATAATTTGAGATATGTTGTTATTAGCCTTAGTCACCGTATGCTTTCCTTGTTTCTTCCCTTTTCTCACACATTGCACTCATTATGTCTATTTGTTTCTTCTTATTGCATGTCATTATCTTTGTTTTCATTCTCTTTGGACCTTCGTCATTTTCTTCCACTTATCTCTTGGCTTCCACTCCTCGTTTGTTTCAACCTTTTACCTTATAGAGTCCCCCAAGGCATACACCATCGCCCATGGGTGATGGTACCTATTTTGGTATTTTGTGTGTGTGTGTGTGTGTGTGTGCGTGTGTGTGTGTGTGTGTGTGTGTGTGTGTGTGTGTGTGTGTGTGTGTGTGTGTGTGTGTGTGTGTGTGTGTGTGGGTGTGTCTACACACACACTAAAATTCAAAGCATATGATACCTTTGAGTGACACCCTTATGAAGGGAATAACATTTATGTTGTTAGATTCAATATGAAGAAGAAATATATCATGTTATTTCATGTAACAATGACTTTATATGTTTTTATTTTTTATCCACCACAAGGTCGAGGGAGGGGGCAAAGGTATTCTTTTAGAGTGCAAGGACATTGTAGGTAATATTTTGTCAAGGGATTGCAGAAGATCATGGTCTTGCACCATGTGTGGCCTCACCAAATTTCCCACCCACGCTTACATCTATGGAATTTTTTCACCTCATTCTCCTCCTTCCATCTTGGGTTGGATTATAATCAAAATTTCTCCCCCATTACATCCTCAAATTTTGGTGCCAAATACAAAATCTAATCCATTATTGATTCTCATAGTTTTCTTATGAGGTAATGGTGTTGGAAAAACAATCACTGAGAAGGGGGTGAATTAGTTTCTTTACAATATTTTACTTTATTTATCTTTATACATTCATCAAACCATCATCATATGATCAATGTCAACTTATTTAAGAAAGCCATCAAAACAAATTATCAACCATTCACATGAGCATGCAACAATAGAGAACACATGAACACATTATTTAGGTGGGAAACCCTCAAGGGGATAAAATCCACTTAAATTTGCTTATATATAACAAAATTCAAGATTTAGTGAAGCACCAACCCCTAAATTTATCTAGAACCAACTATAATTTAGCAAGCACCAACTTACAACAAGGCTAAAACCCCCGGATTTTTGAAGCACCAACTCCACATGGAGCACCAACCCCTAAATTTTTAGAAAAAACCAACTTGCAAGGAAAACTAAGCACCAAATCATCCACCTAATAATGTTCTCCACCTTCTTCTTTTTGCAATCTCAACAAATGATGGACTTATTTTCTCTTCTCTATCTTCTTCTCTTCTTATTCTTGGTCTACCACCAATATCTGATGTATCAATCACATCAACATGATCTCAATCCTCTAGCACACACTTTGATCCTCAAACATCAGCTACTCTTCATACCCTTTCTTTGTTGTTCATCAAGACTCTTCAAACTATCTTGTTTTCTCACTCACTCATCTTATTCTTCACCTTCTCAAAGGTATGAAAAAACTTCTTTTATATAATTACACCTTCATATTTTCAAAAAGGACACATTCTTCATGGTATTTAGGACCTCATACACCTCATTCTATCCCTTATAGATCGCTCGTGTTTTCACACTCACTACACTAGCAAATAGATCAAAATTACCTTGTATATATGCATGTTTTAAGCACAAACACCATATAGGTCATCCATGATGAATTATTTTGGACATCATAGAGTAAAATGAATCTTATAAACATGAAAAATTCAGAACATCAACTCCATTAGGTCTGCAACATCTCCATTAGGTCATTTACTTCTTTAGGACTCAAGAAGACCTACTATATTAGGTCTATATAAAAATATGATTCTTTAGAATTACATGATAATATTAAAACATAAAACCTATTCAATAACATTATCCATGAAATATTCATACCTCCTCCATGCTTATAAATTTCTACAACTTCATTTCACACCATGAAACCATCTCAAGAACAAGATTGTCCTATTAGCTTCTCAAAATCCAATATTCAAGAATGAAGCTTTGTATCGGCTTGAAACACTTCACCAAGCTGAATGAAACATGAGAAAAATTACTACATGAACTCAAAAACATTTCCAAATTCATCAGACACTTCAACTCAGAGTACAAAGGCTCAAGAACAACTCTTCTCCAAGAATACTCAAAATTATCCCAAAAATTGTCATAAAACTAGTCATGAGAAATTGACTTGGTATGACCTCTTAATGACTATAAATTATATATAAATGGTCATATATAGTGATTATAGGTCCATATCATCCTAAAACATCCATTTATCAAGTATGTCCAATGTAAAAATTGAATGCTACAAAAAAATCTTTAGAAACAAGTCTTTTTCTCTGAGGTCCACTCATCCATCTAACAAACCAAAACCACCGGGAGATATTTGGGAGACTCCTCTACATGTTAAAATCATCAAATAATAAAAACCAATCCATTTTGGGTCTATTTGAACAATATATCTCCTATTAACTTAAAACTAGGATTTTATAAGGGTTTTTGACCTGTTTTGGTGTTAGTAATTGTTCATAAAGTTATGGACCTGAAACCCAAAATAATTCCCAAGGATATTATCTAGGACATATCTATATCTCCTAAAGATATTAGTATATCATGAAAAGTATTAACATATCAACGAGCATCAAAAAGTGACCTTCTAGTAAGGAAACACCATTTTCAAGAACTCGGTTTGACCAAAAATGTAATATTTTGCAAAATAATCCAAGTTAGGACCTAAAAAATTTCCCACACATCTAAAACCACATGAAAAAAACTTCCCATACTCACCTTTGCATACTAGCACTGAAAAATGATCAACCTACCTCATTAGGCCATGTTTTCTTCACCTTGTTTGGTCTTCATGCTAGAAACTGACATGCATACCCCTATTTATGAAGTCTAAACCACATTCTTGAAAATGCAACCCCATTTCTGGGAAGATCCAAAGGCTCAAATGTGCACAAGAATGATTTAATCATTCATATTCAATCAATTAACTATTATAAAGGTAACACACATATATAGAGCATATTAAACATACTCCTCAAACCACTCTCACTAATATAGGATGGTTGTGCTAACAACCAAGATTCTCTCCTACTAACCATACCTAAAAAATCTCACAACCAACCTTCCTAAAATTTCTCACTTAAATCCTACGTGAGTTTTTTTCACAACTCACTTACATTATTCATATATGTTCCACATATTAATTTCATACACACTTATTTAATATGGAACATCCATGTTAGATATAATTCCTAACATTCTCCCCATTAGTTCTAACATGGGGTGAGGAACTCTCTAGAACCGCATAGTGACGATTGGTCTTGGTCGGTCATTGCCTCCATCTTCTAGGTTGTTATAGATGTCTTCTTTGCAGATTTGACTTGGTGGTACAAAATGAGCATTGTGTTACTTCTCCCCCCTCATAATGTGAAGTAGAGTGGATGTCGACTTCTACCGATATTGTGTCCTCTTATAAATAATGGCCCCTTATAATATCTGCATGTTTACAAATTTTTTGAAAAAAACACTTAAACCTCCCTTACAAAATATTTCATTCCTTTTTTATAATTACCTCCCCATTACAAATATATTTTTATACCCCTTTATTAAAAAATTCCCCCCTTAAAATAATTTTTCATCACCTCTAGTATTTTTACAATCTTAAATAAAAATTGTGCTTTTTTCTTGTCGAACCCTTGATTTATTTCTCCAATGCAATGTTTTAAAATATAGTCGATCGGGCTATACATCACATCCCACCAATTTAGGGTTAGGGTCATCTTTTTAGATTGTATTCTTCAATTTGGATTCATTCATTAAAGAGAGATTTGTAGGAGATTTGAGTCGATCATTGGGTAGAAAAATGAGATCGTTTCCCCACGAGAGTTTGGATCTCTCAAGAAACGACATGAGAAATTTTTGAAGGGAGATAACTTGACAGAGAGCTGAGTTGGAAACCAAGGATTGACTGGGGTCTTCTTAGGAGTAAATCTCATGGATATGGTACATGTTGCATGTCATGGAACCATTGTTGTTGACTGGGGTGAGAAGTGGAATGTATTAAATGCTAAATCGAAGGAGGATCTACAGGAGCTTGACTGTGGAGAGATATCATTGGTGCATAGACCTTTTGGATTGAATAAGATTCGAAGTTCTCTGTGATTAGATCCATTCAATGTAGAAGGGAAATTTTGTTGACTATCGTGGAGAAAACCACAAAATTCACTGCAAGATCCGCAATGGAGATACTAATATGCCAAAATGCTAAGATCTGATTTGAGTTTCATGTGGGTTTGAATGGTTCTAGAGAGGCAGAGGATAATCCTGGATGTAGAGAAATATGTCAACTAATCTTGAATCCAATGATGAGCATACCTCTCAAGGTCACTCTAGGGATACCATTTGGAGTGATCTCATTGTGGATGAAGATCCAAACTAATATTAAACCAAATTCTTACATCAATATCAAATGTAAACCCTTTAAATAAAATGATACATACAACTGTGAGATCTGAATGCAAAATTTGATCCAATGTAAGTCATTGAAATCCTCATGAATGCAAATATTAAAACTAAATATACACTTCTATTGATTTTCAGAAAATTTTCATAAAAATAAGAAAAATAATAATATTTGGCTAATGAATTCTCCATAATGAAACTATTTTTTTTAATTTAAATTTTGGGTATGAAAATGATGAACAAAATGAAATGAAAAACTACGGAAAGAGTGAGAAAAATGGAAGGAGAAAGGAGATTCAAGTGAATGGTGAATGTCACCAATTTTTGCACATGGTCTGCACTGCTTAATTGTTGACAAAATGCAAGAAAGGTGAATGGAAAAAATGGAATTTACACGTGGGCTACACTGCATAGCCATTAAACCATTTTGAGGCAAAAACAATTGAATGGAGGTCAAATAGAGAGGTTCAGATCCTACTCTAATACTGTAGACACCTATAATTTAGCTCCAGTAATTTAAATACTTAAATTGCGCTAATTATACCCTTTCTCCCAAATTGACGACATATCTTCAATATAGCACATTTTCTCTTCTATCATCATTAATTAACTACATTACGCTAGTTAATTGACCCTTCTATCCAAAAAATATGAAAATTAACGATCTTTCATTAATTAAACTCTTTTTTACCTGAATTAATTAATTAAGTTTCCTCTCCTATTAGATCAATAAATCATCATTTTTTTATTAAACCCTTCTTATCCCCTAAATCATACTAATTATTCTTCTAAAAAAACTTCTACAAGCTTGCTCACCTATTAATTAATCACTTTGGTTAATTAATAAATCCCCTCAAACCCCATGAGTCACTAAAGGACAAACTAAACTCTCCTAAGGTTGACTCAACCCTCTCTAAACCATCCTTATCCACCAACTAACTCAACCTTGCTATTATCCCACATGTAAAGGGATGCAAAGCTTCTTTTATCCATTGGGCTATATAAGGATCCCTCCTCTTACCATTCTACTTACACCTAAATGAGCATAGAGCCTAAGCTATAGCCATTTTATCATCTTAGAGCATTCTTCCATTAGAGGAGCTAGTTATCTTCATTTCTTGCATTCATCCATCCAAGTTTGAAGTCATATGGAGATATGTCAAATGGTATTGTAGCCATGGATTGACAAGACTCCATTCTTGAAACCTTGGGATTCAAACATACAATCAACCCTTTGATTGTTAAGGATCTAAATAGGTTCATTTCATTAATTATCATTCAATAGAGATAGAGATTAATTGCTTAGCATATAGTTTGGATGTTTATTCATGTTCTAATGTAAATATGTTGGTAGATTAGTCTTTTTTAAGCTCTAAGCATGATGGTGCATAGATTTTAGTTTATCTTTGTTTTAGGACTACTAGGTGTTAGTTCTAATTCTCTTTGCATAGCTATCTAATTCTTGCACACATTTGGCACACCCGGTGGGAGGGATCCTTAGTCCCTTAGCATTATGGTTCAAATTTTGTTGTTATTTCAATTTTTGGCTAACCCTTGATGTGCACATGTATGAAATAATGTTGAATTTCTTATGATTTTTTCTAACTTTACATGTGTTGAGTCTTGCTTATAGATATAATTTAGATGGGTTCTTATCAATTTTGAACTAAATTTTTGAGATCGACTACGTCATTTTACATGTTTTAACGTCACTTCAGGTACATGCATACATAAATGACATAGGCACATACATTTCAAACCTAGGCATACACATCCAAATGCTAGCGTATGCGTCTAGAGTCTAGCGTATGCATCATTCTGTCGACGTACATGATGTTTTGTCTTTTGAGTTTTCTGGCCTTTATGTCTGCTAGCATATACGTTTATACCCTAGCGTACACACCTATACCTAAGCTTACCTATCTTCTAGTGATGTTTCTTTGACCATTTTGTCTGTAGGCGTATACATCCAAAGGTTAGCGTACACAACTCTCTAGCCGTGTACCCATTGGCTCACTGTCATTTTCCACAGAGGGGCATACATGTCCTGAAGCAGGTGTACACACCCATAGTTGAACATACACATCACAGTTCATATTTTTGATTCACTTTAAGGTTTAAAAATGTGTTTTCAAGATTTATTGACTCCTTACAGGTTTTAATTGAAGACTAACTTCTATTTTCTAGGTCTTATTTGCATGTTTTTGTTAACTTGGTTTGATTTTTTTAAAGGGAATTGAATGAACATTACATGCTTAATCATGAGATTGGAATCATGTATGCTCTTCCCTCGTACCTTCTAGGTGATCTTGGGAATCAGAAATGATTTCTATATCTCTTTTTCCTTGAAAAACATTGAAAAGAATGTCAAATTTGGTTAAAATGAACAAATTTTGTGTTTGAATCAAGTATTTTCCATTGTTGATTTCGTAGTTGGATTTTACATCACGTATGCTCTTCTCTTACGTCCTAGGATGATCTTGATAATCAGAAATGATGCTTATCCTCTTTATGTGTATGGAAAACTACTAAATCCGTCATGTAGGACCTAAACGCTTGTCGAAGAATGAAATATCGAGACAGAAAAAACTACTAATACAGTTTCCATACAGGTTGCCAAAAGATGTATAAGAAAACCACATTAAGCTAAAAAATATTTTTAAAAAAAACACACCACAAACATCACACTATATTTGTAGGTTTCAGAAAAGGGTACGTCCCTATCCACTCAACTAGAACATAACCCTTTGGCATAACACCTTAAGCTACAACAATGGGGGTGGTTCTAGGAACCCTAAAGTAGTCCATGCAAGAGGGAACCTTGTAGATGAAACAAGAAGTACTCTGCATAACCTACTTGACTAGTGATACACGAGAGATTTAGCATCAAATTTATCCGTATTGTGACCCTAGTGATAGTACATGATGGACACATCTATTTTTCCACTGTGCTTGAAGGGGGTAAAGTAAAGTCGGGATACTCCTTGGGAAACCTTGGCAAACCAAGCTCACATTAGATAACTTGTGACACCTAGTTGAGTGAACTTCCTAGGAAGCTATCTTGTCCAGGAGCCAATTTATTTGTACCAATCATTTTTTAGATCCTTTACAAAGGGAGAAATTTTTTGGAGTCGAAACTTTGTTTATCTAACAAAGGGAGAGTCCATTAAAGTTCAAACTACGTGTTATTCATCACGAAATTTATGTGACATTACTTTTTCTTGGTTTTTCACTCACCATAAGGTGAGGTGAAACTTCATCGAAGTGAGGCCAAACACTTTTCAACCCCACTTGATCTAATTCATTTGTTTTCTTTTGACACTTTGTTGATCAGAAGAAGAACAACTTTACGTGTGTTATCAATCGGTTGTGTTCACCACTTTTATGTTTGTTTACGTTCATCCATGTTTTCGGTTGAGTTGTTAAATGTCTAAAGTGTGTGGGTATGTTTTTACATCATTGATAACCATTTGATCTTGATACCCAAGTCAAGATCATCAATCGTACTTAGGCTTGGTTCATCATCTTGATTCTCCGTTGAACTATTATCTTGTTTATATCATTAGTAATCAAAGGGTTGATTGTATATTTGAATCCCAAGGTTTCAAGAATGGAGTCTCCTCAATCCATGGCTACAATACCATTTGACATATCTCCATATGACTTCAAACTTGGATGGATGAATGCAAGAAATGAAGATAGCTAGCTCCTCTAATGGAAGAATGCTCTAAGATGATAAAATGGCTATAGCTTAGGCTCTATGCTCATTTAGGTGTAAGTAGAATGGTAAGAGGATGGCTCCTTATATAACCCAATGGATAAAATAATCTTTTCATCCCTTTACATGTGGGATAATAGAAATGTTGAGTTAGTTGTGGATAAGGATGGTTTAGAGAGGGTTGAGTCAACCTTAAGATATTTTAGTTTGTCCTTTAGTGACTCATGGGGTTTGAGGGGATTTATTAATTAACTAAAGTGATTAATTAATAGGTGAGCAAGCTTGTAGAATCTTTTTAGAAGAATAATTAGTATGATTTAGGGGATAAGAAGGGTTTAATCAAATAAATGATGATTTATTGATCTAATAGAAGATGAAACTTAATTAATTAAGAATAATTAATTACTTCGAGTAAAAAGGGGTTTAATTAATGGAAGTTTGTTAATTATCATCTTTTCTGGATAGAAGGGTCAATTAACTAGTGTAATGTAGTTAATTAATGACGATATAAGAGAAAATGTGCTATATTGATGATATGTCATCAATTTGTGGGAAAGGGTATAATTAGTGCAATTTAAGTATTTAAATTGCTAGATCTAAATTATAGGTGTCTACAAATACCAAATGAAAATGCAACCCCATTTTTGGGAAGATCTGAAGGCTCAAATGTGCACAAGAACAATTTAATCATTCATATTCAATCAATTAACTATTACAAAGGTAACACACATATATAGAGCATATTAAACATACTCCTCAAACCACTCTCACTAATCTAGGATGGTTTTGCTAACAACAAATATTCTCTCCTACTAACCATCCCTAAACAATCTCACAACCAACCTTCCTAAAATTTATCACTTAAATCCTACGTGAGTTATTTTCACAACTCACTTACATTATTCATATATAATCCACATATTAATTTCATACACACTTATTTAATATGGAACATCCATGTTAGGGATAATTCCTAACAATTTTCATGCTCAATCAACCTCTACATACTTGTATCCACTCATTTTACCAAGCTACTATGCACATACTTTCTCACAAGATCTCTTGGTCTTAAAATTATCTCTATCTGTGTACTAAAAAATACCTTACAAGTAGTTGACTTCCACAATGCATACCTTGACATCATCATGAGCCGTCATTTGAAATTAATGAAAACACACAATAACTCTCCATGACATATTTTAGCATCAACAAGACACAACTCAATTTTGACATCATCCTCTTGACATCAATGACAACTTCTCAACAGATAGCCTAGCTTATGATTTGACAACACTTTCCACAAAAGTAACAAATGTGAATCCTTTGAGGATCTATGTGGTTATGATAGCAAAAGATAACCAATCATATTAGACACCTATTGGTTACATTTGATGAAATAGTTTATTAGCCAATAACAGTGGTTGCGGCAATAATGTTTATTGCCAGTTAAATTAACAAGCAAGGCTCTTGTAGAAAGGTTTGACACTTTCTGGAAAAGATTCCTTCAATAGGAAATGTCTCTAGTGTAATTATTTTATTTTCATTAATTAAGTTAATCATTTTATTTTAACATAACATTTAATTTTGAATAGAATGATTGAATGAGGAAGATAAGAAAACAACAAAGCAAGGAGAAGAATCATGGAAAGTCTTTACATTTCAAATTTGTTGGATGAGTCGAACTTCACTCTTTGTGCAGGAAATAAAGTTTGTTTGAATAAATCAAGAAGGTTTTCACTTCATATAGACCTAAAAGGAAAATACAAGGCAAGAGTTGTTTTCAAGCAAAAGACAATTAAGGAGGTAGGGTGAAAGAGGCAAGAGATACACAAGGAAATAATAGGGTTGGTGGATAATGGGTATGTTCGATTCTATAATGTTAATATTTAGGTTATTATAAGTTAAGCATTAAACAATTATGTAACTATGAGATAATACCATATCATAGTAAATACCATCAAACATTTGATTCCTAAATCATGTCCAAATAAAATATAGTAAATTGCACTAGCATAGATGAGCTAACTAAGAATGTAAAAGGTAGGGTTAAAAAGGATTCACCAAGTTTAGACTTAAATGTGATTATAATAATGTGATATTGTGTGGAAAGGGTGTACATATTGTTATTGAGATGCCTTTAAAATGTGGACTCGGTGTTATTTTGCAAGCGGAATGAAGTTTCCTCTCTTAGACAAAGGCACACTAGCACATTTCTACTTGGAAAACTTTGTTTTATGTATCTATGATTTGGATCATGATTATGGCATAGAGTTCTTATACATTTTTAAATTTTTATTTTGTGATTAAAATCTTGGAATTGTAGTTTTGTAGTTGGTTAGGATTATTTCATCCTCTACTTTGATTCAGGACCAAAAAAGAGGGTAACATGTCCAAGATTGTGAAAAATACTGGTGAATCTATATAAAATTTATCTTTCTTACGACCACTTATATATGAAACACGTGCCATTTATGTGAATCATAAGAAGGAAAACGGGTGTGGTGTGCAGTTCATTGAGGTAACATACTTATGTAGATATCTCATAAATAAATGAGTATTCATTGAATACTTCCAAGGGAAACATGCACATGTTTTCATCCCAAACTCTACATGTGTTAGATTTAGAAACTATGCACTTATCTTTCCTTATGTAACTGATTTCATGCACATTTACAATTAGAGTTTATTTTTAGTGATAAAGGTAGTTTGTAGGGTTTCCCTCATTAGTAGTCTTGATGATGGTGTCCATCAATGACCATTGGCACACCACCTTCACCACTGATTCCCTAATGCTTGACAGGAACAATTACTGTGAGTTGTATTTGGAAATGATTTTAGGATAACTAATGTTTGAGGGATGGGAAAAAGAGGGGGAGAAATCCATGCACATCATTCCTCCTTCGATCCTCTAGGTCATCAAAGGTTATAAAAAGGGGACATTTTATTTGAAGATTAGAATTTGGTGGAGGTTTCGGTGGGGTAGGGAGTTAACCACAGTTGTCTTCTTCCCTGGCGCTAACTAAATAGTTAAAAATAATGCAATCAAGGATCATATAGTTTAATTGGCTACGAGTTGGATAATAGTATGATCTATATATCTTAGCTCATCCAACTAAGGGGCGATGTGAAGAGAGAAGGATAGTTCATCCTAGGCCATGCAGATAGGTATATAGATAGGGGTGCATATACCCATATATAGATAGGTATCAATGGAAGATTATAATGTTTTCGGTCAGTGTGAATATTATAATGTATTTATGAGACAACAAATTTGAATGCAATGTTTTCAGTTAAGGATAGTTAGAAGAGATGTCAACCCCTATGTTGAGGCATATGGAAATGTGTATCCAACATCATCTAGTTGTTTGGAGAGTCAACCAATGTAATCTTTAACCACATCATGTGATGCAAAATGGTGAGAAAGTCGAAGGAAGATGCAAACTTGAGTGATCATGTTAGTGGTGCAGGGAGATGCTAAATGTGAGAAAGTTTGGATCACAATACTCAATACATGATCCATAATGTAATACGATGTCGAGATCAAACGATCTCAATGCAAAGACTAGTTCCTGTTGATTCTAAAACCAAATGCAAACCCAATACAAATCAAAGTTGATGGATCTAGTCAAACTCGATGAAAGTACAACCTTCAATGCTAGCATGAAGCCAAGCGAAGCACAGGGGAGAGATGAGGCATTCACTTTACAAGTTTGCGGAGGAGAACAAGCTAGGGAAGATAACAAAAGGTGTATTCCAAGGTAGAAAGAGGAATAAAGGAGCCTTCCATGGGACCTCCTTTCCTAAATGACAAGCACTCTAAGCTTGTTCACAACAAAGATATGGTGATAAGGAAACAACCAAAGAACCCAAAGTTGTTAGAATTTTTGGCAACGATCTAGTTTGGAAAATAGGTTATCGATGTAATTACTTGCTAACATTACAAATCTAAGAAATGATATCATGCAATATTTTTTGTGGATAATTCATATATGGCCTTTCTTTTTGTGTATATATAAGTGATGGTGTCTTATTTTTCATTCCATGTTTATTTGATGTAATGGAGGATTTTTTATTTGTGGATTTGTTTCTATTATTCTACAACGAGTGATAGGTTGTAGATCAAAATATTTGCACTTGTGGTATTTTCACTTGTAACTGTGACAAGTACATCTACAAAATGTAACATGAATCAACCTAATAAAAAATGGTAGTGAGCTTAAGAATAATGTTGTACCATTTTTATTATAAGCCATATGGAGGGGTCACTAAGTAGGTGTTGTTACCTTTTCCATTTGTTTTACAATGCCAACACTCAGCCCTTACACAACAAAGAAATGGAATTTGTTAGAAAAATGGGGAAAATGGGTTTTTCTAAAAAAATATAATGTTGAGTTTCAATTGGACGACGTTCCATTTATTAGATAATACAAAGACATGAATGGAAATTTAGAAATAAAAATGTGGGGATTAAATACCTGCATGTCCCACACCTCTTCCACAATTCAAATTATCGTACCCAAATAATATCTACTATATATGCTCCACTTTATCATTTCAATGTCCCTTGCATTATTGACGTGAATACAATTTTCACTTGAATGGGCCACAATAAAAAATGGGGAAAATATGATAGGTTCCACATGACTGTAAGTTGCACTTAAACTTAGGGCCAAAATATTCTTAGCATCTTGATGACATCTCCCAATGTCTACCTAAATACCTTTAAAATGCAAACATCCATAAGTGGATTGTAGGACATGTTCTAGAGCATGACATGACCTATCTTCTACACATGTCAATTAATTTATCTAACAAACATTATCCTTATGACACTTTTGTTTTTTTAATGCCAATTAGCCTGATCAAATAGGCAACCATCAGATGATACAGTTCATGCTTCTACGAAGGCTCCCTACAAAATATTAATAGTATAATCCTACAAAAACATAATAAGCGTGAGGTCATATGTCATATTTTTTTACCTTCCAATATTTGTCTGTAATCTGACGACAACCAGAGTTTTTACCTTTTTGAAAATAGTACGTAATTATCCCAACTTTCAGATTTTGTGCTCCACTATTAGACGGTAGCGATTGAGTGTTGGGAACCCTGGGAGGGATAAAATACCAATTAAGTGGTTCTAGTTTCCTCAAACAGATGAACCAGACTGGATACATAGTGACATAATTGGTTTTGATTAAGCAACTTGTATCTAAAAGACATACGTGGATGGTGAAGATTGAGTCAGACTTTCAACTTCCTACAAACTAGATCCCAACAATCCCATTCGCTGACCGGTGTCAGACAAAATAACTTTGAATCCAATAGGGGCAACACCTTCAATGTGATAAAATTTTGAATAATTTATAATTGGGTAAGTGCATGGAGATGGGGGTAGAAAAGGGGGTCAAAAGGGACACCTTTTTCCTAAAATCAGTGAAACATGAACTTCATCGAATAATTCGGCATGCTTAGGATCACAATTTGAAAAAGTGATAAGAATAAGTACCGTAGAGATCGGAATCTAGTTTCTAAACTACTAAGTTTTTTTGAAAATGGTTGAGATTAAGAGGGTCAAATGTGGTGTGCACATAAAGTATGTCTATTTTTGTGTCAAAAGATAAGAACCTATGTGTGTGTGCCCCCCCCCATATATTTTGAGTTTTATATGTTTTTTTTCAAATACATTTGGCAGAAAGTTATCTAAGAACATGTACGAGGTCCCACTAAATTTTCATAATTTTTGGATGAAGATATAATTTTTTATTAATTTTCAAAGTGCACATATCCCGATAATGAAATATTTGTGTGTGCACCCCCATAACTTTGAGAAAAAAGTCATTTTTAGTTTTTTTAGTGTGTGTAGAATGGAGTTTAGAAAAAACCACTTTTTTAAAAATTTGGATGAATAAATTGTAAACGGTGCACCAAAACGTATGCATAGGTTTTTGCAAGAAAACAAGGCACTAGTAAAAGAAATTATGGATGAAAGCCTTAAACTAATCATATTTTAGAAATAATTATATCGTCATCAAGGTAAAAATGAGCTTGACATCGTAGTATAATTTATTTTTGAATATTATGTTTTAATAGATGAGATATTAGGGTGCACATGTGAAATTTTTATGTTTTCCTATCAAACATGGTTTTAATCACACAATACACAGTCCAAACCTCTAGTTTGGAAATCCAAGCCTTTAGATTGGGTATTTTAAACCCCAACAAGATGAAACACGCTAGCGTTATAACGTGCTCGCAGTATAATGCTCTTGTGTTCTTGTTTCCAATGTGGAATATGTCCATTTGGGAGGGATAACGTGGAAAAACACATATAAAACCATAACACGAGTGTGTTCTCGGCTTGGTAAACCCAAGCTATAACACGATCACATTATAACATGACCTATATTTTCCCTTTTCATGTTATAGCATGACCAAGCCATAACACGAGCACGTTATGGAAAAAATGGCCAAAAAATGGATTTGTGTCCACTTTTTTGCCCCCCATATTTGTGCATACTCCCAATTTTTCGCATTGGAAATGTGTAAAATTAATATGATTATTAAAATATTGGTCTAAATAATAAAAACAAATCTCTCAAACCAAGAAAACAATCACGTGAACACTTTTCATGGCATATTCTATCTTTTGTACACTTATGCTACTTGTAATCAATCCCCTTCCACACCCATACCCACACCCATGAAAAAAATCATTGAAACATTAACCATTTTAAAAGTGGGAAATCTATATTCATGTTGTCAAAGTTGATATAATCTGTGAAATTAAAATATTAATATGTCGTGGATGCATAGATGTCAGTGGTAGTAAGGTTCAGTCCATAGTAAACATGTGACAATTATTGGGCACTTATGCTACTTGTAATCGATTCCCTCTCATGCCCTCGAAAAAAGCGTTGAAACAATAACCATTTTAAAGGTGTGGAATCTATATTCTTGTTGTCATAGTTTCTATAATATATGAAATTAAAATATTAATATGTTGTTGATTCATTGATGCCAGTGGTAGCAAGGTTCAATCCATAGTAAACATGCTAAATTTTTTATGCTTATGCTACTTGTAATCAATCCCCTCCCATGAAAAAAAAAAATGAAACAATAAACATTTTAAAAGTGGGAGATCTAGATTTTTGTTTTCAGAGTTGATATAATCTATGAAATTAAAATATTAATATGTTGTTGACGTGCAAATGTTAGTAGTAGAAAGTTTCAGTCCATAGTAAACACAAATTTTGGATGCTTATGCTACTTGTAATTGATCCCCTCCCACCACCAAAAAAAAAAGAATTGAAATAATACCATTTTAAAGGTGGGAAATTTGATTTGTGATCTTAGATTTGATATAATCTATGAAATTAAAATATTAATATGTCATTGATGCATGGATGTCAGTGGTAGCAAGGTCTAGTCCATAGTAAACATAAAAAAAATTGATGCTCGTGCTATTTGTAATTGATCCCCTCTCACGCCCACATCCATGAAGAAAAGTCTGGAAACAATAACCATTTTAAAGGTGGTAAATCTAGATTCGCGATGTCAAAGTTGATATAATCTGTGAAATTAAAATATAAAGATGTCGTTGGCACACAAATGTCAGTGGTAGAAAATTTTTTTCCATAGTAAGTATTGGCATGTTGAGAGTTGAAACTTGAAATGAGGAGAGCAGGTGGATTTGATGAGAACTAGGATTGTTAACGCACAAGATTCCTTTAGTTATCTTAGACCAAGTCTATACATTTAAGTTTTTTTATGTACTAATTTTTTAATGTAAGAAATTTCTAAAATTTGTAATGTAGGAAATGTAATAATCCTTAATAATACTTTCTTCAATACACTTGAATTTCAATTCCCAAAAATAATGCACCTCTTCGGGTCTCATTTACTTGTACCACAACTTGTATTACCACCACAACGTTGAAATACCCTTGTGTACCAACAGATTCAATTACTATTACCATATAATCCCATGGTCTTGTAAACCATTTTTGTTTGTTTTTTTCTAAATTTATCAACGATTAAAAATGGATTGCTTTCATTATTTGTTTGTTTGTTTATTTTTTCCCGATGTCTTTGAATTCCTAGAATCCAAGGAAACAATATAGGGAATCAAATCCTACATCAAGTCATCAAGAGGGAGTAAAGTGTGTATCAACATTCAAAAGAGAAAACAAGGACCCAAACTAAGAAATAGTAGATTACTCACAAGAAGGGGAATTGCATAGATAATTATTCTAAAATATTAAAAAAGTTAGTTATGTGTAAGTAGTGTTAACACCTCTCCCAAATACCAACATAAACCAATAGCTAGAAGAAATGAAAGGAAAACATGTTAATAAAGGGTAAAGTACTACTAAATACATTAACATATTGCAATGCACAATGTTAATGTTGTCATTCACAATGGCTCAACATCCTCTTCAAAGTCCTTATTTGGAACAATCACACATTTCATAGACATTGTTGAGATTGTGGAGCTGAATTGCTTCACAAAGGAGCTTATTTACAACTTGCAGGTTTACACAGTAACTAGCATCGATTGGCTGATCGATGTCGGTCACCTAGCATACTAACCAACATTTTTAGGGTAACTAACATGGTTACATGTGCGTGATTGTTTATATTTAATTCACGGGAATTAGATCTAATATTTTTTATAAAGTTGATCTAATGGTTGTAAATTAATGACTAAAGTTCCCTAAGTTTGTATGGGCTTATATAAGCTAGGAAACTAAGGTTAGAGGTTAAGGAAGTGATTATTGTAAGAAGGAATCCTTGGTGAGATCTTAGAGAAACTTGTGAGAGGAAAATTATTGTACATCGTGTAAGGTGTGTAAGATTTCATATCTTCAATTATACAACCTCTGGAATAATATATTGGTTGTTTCTTGGTGGACGTAACCCACACTGTGTGAACCATGTTATATCTTGTGTATTTTCTTCTGTTGGTTATTTTTGTGTTTATTTCTTGTATGCTTTAATCTGATATATATTTTACAACCGGTTTGGTTTAACCCCAACAACTGGTATTAGAGCTTTGTTTGAGGGTTGTGTGTGTTGACAGATTTACTCACAGAGATTTCTGATTGAGTGGAAGCACAGTAATGGTAGAAGATAGTAAATACAAAGTAGATAAATTTGAAGGTCGTAATTATCAGCTATGGAAGATGCAAGTAGAGGATTATCTCTATCAGAGATATCTATATTTACCATTGGATGAGAAGGCAAGTCTTGCAAATATGACTGATGAAGAATGGAAGATTCTTGACAGAAAGGCTCTGGGATTTATAAGATTGAGCCTGACAACATCTATGGCTTCAAATATAACAGAAGCAGCAACCACGATAGAATTAATGAAAAATTTATCTAATTTATATGAAAAACCAAGTGCATCAAATAAATTTTATTTGATGAAGAAATTGTTTAATTCTAAAATACAAGAAGGTGGATCTATGTCTAATCATTTGAATGATTTTTGTTCTATTGAAATCAATTAAAATCAGTTAATATCCATTTTGAGGATGAAATGAAATTATTGTTATTCTTGTGTTATTTGCCAGATATTTGGGATAATTTGGTAATGGTTGTTAGTAATTGTTATCCAAATAAAGCCCCTGCTTATTCTTGGTTAACTACGCCATCTTTTCTCTCTTAGTGCTTCGATCTGAATTTTCACATAGTTCAAGTGCTTAAGGATCTCTGGAAGGACCTCCAACAGATAGAAATTTTCTTCCCCTTTCCTAGAAAGGTAAAAAAGGGTCCTTCTAACTCCTTTTATTCTGAAAGTTACGGGCTTGTGGGGACCAAGGGGAATTTTTTCCCAAATAAGTAGTTGCGGGGAAGCGGAGATAAGTTTGGCACTTTGGCAAACTTTTGGGAAAATTGGCTAGGTTTTCATTTCCGGACCGCGAGCCCGAGAAGGTCGTGGACCATTGAAAAAATGACAAGTGGCAGGCTTGCGAGCTTGCATGGGGGTTTTCATACCTTTGGAGTTTTTTTTATGTCATTTTCTTGCAAAAAGGGGTGCATTTCCAAATTTTGGCCCACGAGGCCTTTGGGGAAAAGTTGTATGGTGGAGCTGTGGGAATTCGAGAGAGTTTTGGGTTTTTTGCGTCTTTTGCAAAAAGGGAGTAAGTTGCATTTTCAGGCCGACGGATCCGTTTTGAAGGTTGCATTTCACAATTTCCATATGGATTTAGTTCAAAAAATTCAAATGGCCATATCTTTTGAACCAGAGCTCCAAATACGACAAAATTGGTATCATTGAAAAGATCTCAACCTCCTCCATGCCATGGCATATTAAAATATTGTTTTTTGTAGGATCTGGTGGGTGAAATGTTGAAAAACATATTCTTTACCATTAATGTGTGATCTGACTACCCAAAATGATCAGATTTTGATCAATCCCGCCATTTTCTCTTCTTCAGCATGCAAACATCATGGAGAAATGGCTGGATGTCTTACTTACACACAAACATCATGAGAAACCGACCAGATATTAAGATTTGGTGGGTGAAACCTAGAAAATGTCTTTCACGTGTTAATATGTGATCATTTTTCTTCTTTCTAATTCTTTCCTTCTCCAACATGCAGAGCATCATGGAGAACCGATTTGATAGCTTGTGGGTGGATTTGCAGGCTTTGATGGCTGGTGGTTGAGATTTTGAATTTGATTTCCCATTTCCCTCTTCTTTTCTTCTCTCTTCTCGATCTATAAATGTAAGAGCTCGGCTCATTTTTAATGTTGGACATTTTTCTCTGCCTCTCCCTGCTTCTCTTGTCTGTAAGTGAAGTTGTGGAATTTTAGGCCTCCCAGTAGCTCTGTAATGCAAAATCCATCCTTTTGGCCAATGTAATGCATCGTATCAAACTTTTGGAGCAATAATACAAGTCTTTGGATGATTTTCGACCCTCTCTCTTGTTCATTGCATCCTTTCTGATCTTTCTTCACATTTTGGTTATCTATGTGTATGGCGATTGTGTTATATCTTCTGGTCTATGTCTTTTGGCAGAGTAGATGTTCTTCATTCCTTGGTGCATCACCTCTGTTAGTCTAGGTTTTATTTTTCTTGCATTTTCTCTTAACTTTATCTCCTTGGAAAATTAGAATAGGTGTTAGGATTAGGAAACCTCTGCAATCTGAATGCATGCACCTGAACAGAGGAATAAGAACTAGCTTTCTCTGGAGGTCTATCCCTAGTAGCAAGTCCCACAACTTGGGGATAGTACCCATGTTACACAAATTAGCATTGAATGCTCCATTAGAACCGGAATCCATTCAGGGGTGCTGTAATTTGGTGATAATAGTTCATGCATGCGTGGTGTGACCAAGAGGTCTTCACTTTTATTTGCAACAAGATTTATGTGCACTTGTTGTAATTTTTTAGCTTATAAGAAGCTTTGAGATTGCACATCTGGTGACTCCAAAGGTAGAATCCACTAGTTTTAGTAGCCCAAGCTTGGAAGATTGATGAGAAGAACTTGGTCTAGAGTAAGAAAGGAAGGTATATTTGAATACTTGCATTTGTCCCCAGATAGAGCAAGAAGAGGAAGAAGAGTCCAAAGGTATCCATCTCCACCGAATAGAAATTTTTCAACTCCTCCACCTGAAAGGCCATTCATCCAATCAACAAGGGTTCTTAGGCCAATCAGGATGGCACAACCAAATCCTTATGTCAACTTCACTGGCAGCAGCCCACTTGCCCTCAATGCACAAAATCTAGTCCCAATTGTAGCATTGAAGAGCATCCCATATTTCACTGGAGAAAACTAGACTACTCCTCGTGACCACATCCAAGACATTGCAAATGTCTGTACAATTCATGAGATTACTGAAATGGATATTGTTGTCAAGTTGTTGGCATCCTCCTTCAAGGGTAAAGCTCTGCAATGGTTCAGGAGTCTAGCAGCAGGCTCTATTTAGACTTGGGACCATCTGTGCATAGCCCTTCACAATCAATTTGGAGAAAAGGGGGATAATTTGTCTGTTGGAACAACTAACAACAATCAAGAGGGCTCCTAATGAGAAATTGACAGACTTCAACTTCATATTCTAGAGGACATGGGACAGAATCCCAATGGTTGTGAGACCAATAGCTGACGGTTCTTTTCTATATTTCCTTAAGGCTTTAAAGTCTGATATTTCTATAATAATTCAATCCATGGGGGGTATAACTTTACCTGTAGCCTATGACATTTCAATTAGAGCTGAAATTTTTTTGATTCAGGCTGGTAAACTTGCACCTAGGCCACCTATGCCCTTATATCCAGAATTATAAAACCCAAGCATTAGTCAAGCACCTACTCTAGCTCCCATTCCTACTCCAAGGAATCAGAGTTCAGTTGAGGCCTCCACCTCATCTCCTAGCATCTCAATTTAGCTTCAGGAGGAACTCGTAAAGAAACTACTGTGAAATTTAGGTAATGAGGTGGTGACAATGAAGAGGCAGCAAGCTCAAAATTTCAGACCATATCAGCCTCCAGCCCAACCCAATAGACCACCATTTCAGCCTAATAGGCCACCCTTCCAAAATACAAATCAGAGCCAAGTCATACCTCCTGCTAATAGACCATTCCAGCCTCATAACCCTAATGCTATATCCACATCTAGAGCATTAGTACTAGTACAAAATAACATGGCTCAAGAATATGACTGGTATTTCCCATACAATCAACCACAAGACCAGTCAATGTGCTACAATGGTGTTGAATACCAAGCCCTAATGGTGACACCAATGGGCATGGAACAAGAGGAAGGCCAAGAAGGGAATCAGCAAGCAGGATTAGCTCAATAGGAGGCATGTCCAAATGAGACCACACTTGTCAACTGGTAGGTTGAAGACTTCTGTGGTATGAATCTAACACCTTCTCAAAGTGTAGCTGCCAATACAAGGTCCAAGAAAAGGAGTATTGGAGAAGGACAGTCATCCAATTCAGGTGATCCACACCCCTCTCTTACTCCACAGAGTGTTGGCAATCAAAGTGCAGCTCTAAATATGTAGGGTCAGCCCAAGCCACCTCCTAGACCAGCTCAAGTGCCAGTTGTAACAGCCCAGTGCAATATAAAATTGTGCAGGGAAAATGGCAGCAGAAGGATAGCTCATCTCCTTTCAACATCATTGAGTAGATGAAGAAGACAAATGTGAACATCTCAATGTGGGAGTCATTGGCTATCCCAGGGAAAAGAGACCTATTGCAGGCTGTTATGGAAAATTGGTTAGCATCAAAGTAGCCACCTTTCCAGCAAGAAGAAATGCTTACCAATACAACTCATCCTGGAGGAAATCATGAAGGACAAGGTAGGAATGTGAAACCCCCACCATTCTATATCTCATTGATCATTGGAGATAAATTGGTGCACAATTGCATGATTGATTCTGGAGCAAGCACCTCTATGATGCCAAAGCAAATAGCTGATCGGCTGTGACTTCAATATGAAGTCATCTCCAAAGGAGTGGTGCAACTAGATGGGATAAGCAGTGAAAAAGTTGGAACAATAAAGGATTTAAGCCTCACATTGCATGCATGTCCAAATGTGACCGTATTTCAAGACATATCAGTCATAGACTTGCCACCACATTTTGCATTGTGCTTGTCCAGAGACTTCACTACCAAGATTGGAGGCTACTTGTCTCATTGATTGGTCACACATGTTGTTCAGAATGAGGTATGGAACTAAGGCTACAATCAGATCTGAGCCTATTTCAAAATTCCATGTTGAGCCTCATACACCAAGCCCAATCAATGCCAACTATTCAACATTTGATGAAGAAGATCATCCAAGCATCCATGAAGCTGACACCAAGGTTGGAAGCATTCCAGACATGACTCTTGATGAGTGGGCAAGCAAGATTCACACCTTTGACCCCTACAAGGAAATGGAAGAATCTGAGTTAGGAGTCTACTGCTTGCATGAGGAGAATCATCCTCTTCTAGCATCATCAAGCCTAGACCACCAAGATGATAATGAGGTATGTAAATTGTTCTTTGATGGCTCAAGGAGCAGACAAGGTGCTGGAGGTGGTACAATGTTGATTTCACCACAGAGCATCAAGTATTACTCAGCTTTTCATTTTCAGTTTGCTTGTTCAAACAACACAACTGAGTATGAAGCCTTGATTCATGGACTGCATTGGGCAAGGAAGAAGGGCCTTAAGAATCTACAAAGTCTTTGGAGATAGTGAGCTGATTGTGAACTAGGTCAGAGGACAAAATGCTACTAGGAATGATATGATGAAGAACTATAAGAATAGGGTATGGGATCTTATTGAAGATTTTGGGGCTTTCAGCATCAATTCCATCCCAAGGAAGAAGAACGAAGCTACAGACAGACTGGCAGAAATTGGGTCAACATTTGACGTTGTGGAAAGGCAAAGGAGTGATAAGTCTCAGCCCCACATCAAGGTGGTTGTAAGACCAGCTGTTCTAGACAACAATGCAAGTTGGCAAGTCTTTGAGAGTGATCACAAAATTGTCAATTTCCTTCGGGAAGAAGATGAGTTCTCCTCAAAGAATCAAGACAAACTGGAACAACAATATGGCGACCAAGTGGTGTAGCTGAGAACCAACAAATTGCTAAAGGGTCTTGTTACTTTGGAATCCATCTTCAATCCAAATGACTAGTTCAGGAGAGAAAAAGCAAACATTCAAGTAAGAGGTGAAGACTCAAAGATTGTTTCAATAGGTGAGGGAAAAACATTGCAAATTGGGAAGGTTAGCACTCGTAAGAGAAAGCTAAACTGGTTCAACTCTGTCAAGAATTACCAGATGTGTTTGCATGGACCTATAAGGATTTAAGGGGTTTCAACCCAAAATTAGCTGAGCATACCATTGAGTTAAATCCTTATTCCAATCCCTTCAGACAAAAAATAGAGGCCAGTGAATCCTCACATTAAGCCTCTCATGAGAAAAGAATTGAACAAGATGATTGAGGCCAAGCATCATCTTTCCTATCAAACACTCAAGTTGGGTTGCAAACTTGGTGCCTGTAAGGAAGAGAAATGGAGAAATCAGGTTATGTGTGGACTTCAGGGATCTGAACAGAGCATCACTCAAGGATCACTACCCACTTCCTTCAATGGAACAAATCTTGCAAGTTGTAGCTGGCTCTGAGAGTTTTTCATTGCTAGATGGCTACTCAAAGCTATAACCAGATAATGGTGAAAGAAGAGGACCAATTCAAGACTGCATTCACCACCAAATGGGGCACCTATGCCTACAAGAAGATGCCTTTTGGACTGTAAATTCTAGAGAAACTTTTAGTGAGATATGGATATGGCATTCAAAGGCTTGATCAATAAGATGGTGTTGGTGTACCTAGATGACATCACTGTCTTTTCAAAAATGCAGCAGACCACCTCTTTCACCTCAGGCAAGTGTTCCAAAGATGCAAAAGATTTGGAGTGTCCTTGAACCCAAAGAAATGTGTATTCCTGGCACATGAGGTAAAACTTTTGGGTCACATTGTCTCAAGAGAAGGGTTGACAATTGATCCTGAAAGAGTTGAAGCCATAAGAACCCTTCCATTTCCACAACACAAGAAATATCTCCAAAGCTTCTTGGGGAGGATAAACTTTGTTCGTAGGTTTGTACCTAATTTTTCCACTCTTGTGAAGCCTTTGACAAAGTGATGTTGAAGAAGAATCTGGCATTCAAATGGACAAAGCAGAGGGGAAAGAGAGTTTAGAGGCCATCAAACAAGCAATATCACAAGCCCCAACTCTTATTAACCCAGACTTCTCCAAGGATTTCATGTTGTATGCTTTTGGAGGAGCGGACACAATCTCAGATTATCCTAGTGCAATAGAATAGAGAAGGTTCAGAGCATCCCATTGCTTTCTTCAGTCAGAGCCTAGAATATTATGAGGTGAGGTATTCTTTTATTGAAAAGCATGTCCTTTCTGTCATTAGAAGTCTGAAGAAGTTTAGGCACTTGGTCTCAAACAACAAGATCCAACTGCTACTGTCTCATGTTGGTGTCAAATAATTCCTCTTGAACAAGGACTTAAATGAGAAGAGAGTAGGGTGGATCACCCGTGTGATGGAATATGACATTGAGATCAAGGTGACCAAGTTGGTTCATGGCCAAGGGTTGTGTGAGCAGCTTGCTTCCAAGCAACATGCTGAGCCAAAAGGTAAAGAAGAGGTTGTTATGCTACTACAAGATGATCAAGAGTAGCCAGCTAATGATGTACCCATTCCATGTGGGAATCAAGATCTAGTGCACTATCTCAAAATCGGTTTGTGCCCTCAAGAGATGAGAAAAGAAAAGAGGAGACACTTTAGATTGCAAGCCATTCCATATGTGCTTATTGATGGTGTCTTGTTCAAGAGGGACATAAATGGTGTTCTATTGAGATGCATTAGAACATGCCAAGTTGAGAGGGTACTACATGAGTTCCATGATGGAGAGGCAGGAGGCCACTTTTCCCCTCGAGTAACAGCTCTCAAGATCATGAAGGATGGTTACTACATTGGCCTACATTGTTCAAGGATTGCTACTCATGGGTCAAGAAGTGCAAAAAGTGTGCATTCTTCACAGGAAAGGAAAGGTTCGCAGCCCTCCCCTTCCCCAATTTTAGTAGAGCATTCATTCATGAAATGGGGTTTAGACTTCATTGGAGTGATCAACCCTAATTCGAGCCAAGGCCACAAATGGATACTTACAGCCACTGACTATTTCACCAAGTGGACTAAAGCTAGTGGCACTGAAGGAAGCAAATGAATCCAATATTTTGGATTTCTATGAAGGGATAGCCACCAGATTTGGAACCCCTGCCACCATCATATCAGACAACATGTTGGCATTTCTTGGTACCAAGATCATAGAATGGGCTGTGAAAAATGGAATCTACCTTAGCACTTCATCAAATTATTACCCTCAGGGTAATGGCCAAGTAGAGTCCACGAACAAGAATTTGCTGAGAATTATCAAGGACTCTGGATGAAAACCAAAGGACATGACATACCAATATCAAATCAGCTCTATGGACTGATAGGATCACACCCAAGAGGTCCACAAGAAACTCTCCATTTAAGCTTGTATATGGGAGGGAAGCAATTCTACCCATTTCACTTGAGTTTCCAGGATGGAAATAAGATATGCAGAGCTGATGGAAGTGAAAGAAACAAGAGAACATGCACTGCAGACCATGGAAAAGGACCAAGCACTGAACAAGAAAAGTTTTGACAAGAAGGATAAACCTGGGACTTTCCAAGTTGGAGACCTGGTACTAAAATAGGATGTTGATCGTGCAAAACCAGGAAAGCATTCCAAATTCGACACCATATGGAGTGACTCGTATATGATAATCGAATGCAAAGGTAGCAACACGCCTTCCAGCTGGCTAAGATGGATGGTAAGGAATTACAGATTCCAGTCAATGGAATCCATCTCAAACGTTGCTACTAAAAGGAGAATTTCTCTCCCCTATGTATATATTAATCTAGGATTTTTAATTCCTCCAAGTGCGTATGCACATTGTTTTGTTGTAAGTTAGGTTTTATTTCCCTAAGTGCTGGTGCACATTGCTCTATTATTTCTGGTGCATGCTTGCATGTAGTTCATCTCGCCATGAAAGAGACTTGTAGGTCAAAGGAATCAAATCAGCAGGGTATCTATATTGGAACGGGTTTTGGATGGTTCCATCACACTCCAACAGATCATATTTTGTGTTATCAGGCTAACTCCATGCCCAATGGATGCTTCAAGGCCATTGATCTTTCATCTAGCAGGTAGATGCCCCTGTAAGTTGCCAATTGTTATCCAAAATAAGCCCCTGCTTATTCTTGGTTAACTACGCCATCTTTTCTCTCTTAGTGCTTCGATCTAAACTTTCACATAGTTCAAGCGCTTAAGGATCTCTGGAAGGACCTCCAACAGATAGAAATTTTCTTCCCCTTTCTAGAAAGGTAAAAAAGGGTCCTTCTAACTCCTTTTATTCTGAAAGTTACGGGCTTACGGGACCGCATAGGGAATTTTTGCCCAAATAAGCATTTGCGGGGAACCGGAGATAAGTTTGGCACTTTGGCAAACTTTTGGGAAAATTGGCTAAGTTTTCATTTCCATCCCACGAGCCCGAGAAGGTCGTGGACCATTGAAAAAATGACAAGTGGCAGACTTGCGAGCTTGCATGGGGGTTTTCATACCTTTGGAGTTTTTTTGTCTTTTAGCAAAAAGGGGTGCATTTCCAAATTTTGGCCTGCGAGGCCTTTGGGGAAAAGTTGTATGGCGGAGCTGCGTGAATTCGGAGAGTTTTGGGTTTTTTGTGTCTTTTGTAAAAAAGGGAGTAAGTTGCGTTTGCGGGCGGCAGATCCGTTTTGAAGGTTGCATTTCACAATTTTCATATAGATTTAGTTCAAAAAATTCAAATGGCCATATCTTTCGAACCAGAGCTCCAAATGCGACAAAATTGGTATCATTGGAAAGATCTCAACCTCCTCCATGCCATGGAAGATTAAAATATTGTTTTTTATAGGATCTGGTGGGTGAAATGTTGAAAAACGTCTTCTTCTCCATTAATGTGTGATCTGATTGCCCGAAATGATCAAATTTTGATCAATCCTACCATTTTCTCTTCTTCAACATGCAAACATCATGGAGAAATGGCTGGATGTCTTACTTGCATGCAAACATCATGAGAAACTAACCAGATATCAATATTTGGTGGGTGAAACCTAGAAAACTTCTTTCACGCGTTAATATGCGATCAGTTTTCTTCAAAAGATATGATCTTTCTCAATCCACCATTCTTTCCTTCTCCAACACGCAGAGCATCCTGGAGAACTGATTTGACAACTTGTGGGTGGATTTGCAGGCTTTAATGGCTAGTGGTTGAGATTTTGAATTTGAATCCCGTTTCCCCCTTCTTTTCTTCTCTCTTCTCGATCTATAAATGTAAGAGCTCAGGTCTCATTTTTAATGTTGGACATTTTTGCTCTACCTCTCCCTGCTTCCCTTGTCTGTAAGTGAAGTATTGGAATTGCAGGCCTCCCAGTAGCTCTGTAATGTGAAATCCATCCTTTTGGCCAATGTAATGCATCGTATCAAACTTCGGAGCAATAATACAAGTCTTTGGATGACTTTCAACCCTCTCTCTTGTTCATTTCATCCTTTCTGATCTTTCTTCGCATTTTGGTTATCTTTGCATGGTGATTGTGTTATATCTTCTGGTCTGTGTCTTTTGGCAGAGTAGATGTTCTTCATTCCTTGGTGCATCACCTATGTTAGTCTAGGTTTTATTTTTCTTGAATTTTCTCTTAAGTTTGTGTCCTTGGAAAATTAGAATAGGTGTTAGGATTAGGAAACCTTTGCAGTCTGAATGCATGCACCTGAACAAAAGAATAAGAACTAGTTTTCTCTGGAGGTCTATCCCTAGTAGCAGGTCCCACAACCTGGGGATAGTACCCATGTTACACAAATTGCACTGAATTCTCCATTAGAACCGGAATCCATTCAGGGGTGTTGTAATTTGGTGATAACAGTAATACAACATCTGTTACTAATATTTTGAAGTTTGATGATGTGATTGGTATAATTCTAAATGAAGAAATACGCAGGAAAATTTTAGGAGAATCATCATCTGGGAATGCTTTGAATGTAGAAATTAGAGGAAGGAAAAAGGAGAGATCCAAGAGCAAGATTAATGGGAAATCAAATTCTAAGAGTGGAAAATATAAATCCAAAGGTAGAGGAATAACCTGCTGGAATTGTGGAAAGAAAGGACATGCAAAGAAGGATTGTTGGTTCAAGGAAAACAAATAGAATGTACCAGAAAAAGGTAAAGAGGAAAATGTAGCACCACATGTAATACAAGATTCCCTTATTCTCTCCTTAGATAATAAAATTGAATCATGGGTTTTAGATTTAAGAGTTTCTTTCCATGTTACCCGTAACAAGGGTTATTTAAGAAATTATGTCCAAGGTAATTTTGGGCATGTTTATTTAGGAGATGATGAACCATGCAATATTACTAGTAAAGGTGAAGTTCATCTTAAATTTCAAAATGGAAATACATGGATATTGAAAGATGTGAGGCATGTTCCAAACCTCAGGATAATATTATTTATGCAGGATAATTAGGTGAAGATGGATGCATGGTTACATTCATAGCCGATTCTTGGAAAGTTTCCAAGGGAGATCTTGTTGTAGCAAGAGGAAAGAAGGTAGGAACATTATATTTTTCTACTTGTATTATTGATTCCTTTTATGTGCTATCTACTTCAGATTCAGATGCAAGCATATGGCATAATCGACTAGGCCATATGAGTAAGAAGGGAATGCAGACCTTAAAGGAAAAGGGTAAGTTATCAGATTTGAAAGTTGTAGATCTTGATTTGTGTGAGCATTACATATTTGGAAAGAAAAAAAAAGTGAGGTTTATTAACGTTGGGGCAACAAAGGAGGAGGATCTTGTACACTCAGATGTGTGGGGACCAACCCGGGTAGCTTCTCATGGAGGATCCCAATACTATGTGACTTTCATTGATGATGCCACAAGAAAGGTATGAGTTTATTGTATTAAATGTAAATATGATGTTTTTGAAACATTTAAAATATGGAAAGATCTTGTAGAAAATCAAACTAATTTGAAGTTGAAGTGTCTTATA
Source organism: Taxus wallichiana var. yunnanensis (assembly GCA_018340775.1). Lineage (NCBI taxonomy): Eukaryota > Viridiplantae > Streptophyta > Pinopsida > Cupressales > Taxaceae > Taxus > Taxus wallichiana. The sequence goes on along the minus strand of CM031241.1, from coordinate 645,808,289 downwards.
TCTGACAATATTGGTGAGTACTGCAGCAAGGTTTTCAATTATTATTGTTCAGTGAATGGAATACGTAGAGAAAGAAGGGTTCTCATAACTCCACCAGAGAATGGAGTGGAAGAAAGAATGAACAGAACTATTATAGAAAGTGCAAGAAGCATGAGGATACATGTTGGATTACCCTTGCAGTTTTGGGTAGAAGCAGTAGATACAGCGGTATATTTGATCAACAATGGCCCCTCAAGTGCACTGAATGGTGGAATACCAGAAGAAGCATGGACTGGAAAAAAAGGTAGATATTTCTTTTCTTAGAGTATTTGGTTCAGAAGATTTTTGCATGTTAATAAAGAAAATAAGAATAAGATGGATGCTAAATCCAAGAGATGCACTTTCATTAGTTATGGTTCTGGTGATTTCGGATTCTAGTTTTGGGATTTAGAAGATGCTAAGATTTTTAGGAGTTGTAATATTGATTGGAATGAAAAGAGAATGTACATGGATCAGTTCTTGGTACCTAAGAATGAACTGGGTGAATACTTTGTGAAATAAATTACATTCTCATATTTTAAGAAAATTCCATAGACATCGGTGTCGGTCAGGGTGACTAGTGTGCAGCCAGAGCGAGACCAAAGCATCGGTTAAGTGAACTAGCATCAGCTATAAAGGAACCGACATAATTTATATGTGACCAACATCGGTCACTCTCAAATTTGGACATGACTGTCCAAGAGGTCCATAATGAGCCTCAAGCACCCCAAATGTTTTTTTAGAAGATCTCAAAGAGTAAGTAAACCTCCAGAAATATTTACTCCATTATTTTATCTATTATTGACTGATAATGGTGAACCGAAAAGTTTTAAAGAAGAAATGTGGCATGATACCTATGTGGAGTGGGAGCATGGCATGGATGAGGAGATGGATTCCTTGAAATAGAACTAGATATGGGATTTGATTAAGTTGTCAGCAAGTAAAAGGGCATTGTGGAATAAATGGGTTTATACGATCAATGAGGAATAGGGTGGAAAGAAAAGATACAAAGAAAGACTTGTGGTAAAAGGGTTTACACAAAAACTAGGTATTGATTTTGGTGAGATATTTTCTCCTGTTGTTAAAATGACTTCCATCTATATTGTTCTGAGTTTAGTTGTAGTAGAATATTTGCATTTAGAATAGCTTAATGTTAAGATGACTTTCCTTTATGGTGATTTGGAGGAATAAATTTATATGAATCATTCACTTGGTTATGAAGTCAAGGGTAAGGAGAAACTTGTGTGCGGGTTGAAAAAGAGCTTGTATGGGCTCAAGCAAGCTCCAAGGAAATGGTATATGAGATTTGAAAATTTTATGCATGATCATGGTTATATGAGATGTGGATCTGACCATTTTATTTATTTCAAGAAGCTTGAAAATGGAAGCTATATTATTTTGTTACTGTATGTGGATGATATGCTTATTGAAGGATCTAGTATGCAGGACATTAGTGAACTTAAGGAAAATTTAGCTCACACATTTGCAATGAAGGATTTGGAAGCAAAAAAAAAATCCTTGGCATGCAAATTCACAGAGATAGGAAGAACAACAGATTGTATTTGTCTCAGGAAGATTATATCAATAAGGTGTTGAAAATATTTAAAATGCAGGATGTGATGCAGCCTAGAATCCACTGTGTAAAACCATAAAAACTCAGGTGCGTTGGCACATCACTCATCCTGAGCTGAGCGCTCACCCAAAGCACGCAAAGGTACCAGGCCCCTCCTTAGAGTTGCTTATGTAGGATGTTAGTGTGATGAAGATATAATGCATTCATATCCATAATGAACATAACCATTCAATAGTGCATAACTAGATCTAGATCTTTAAATAATCATGAATTAAACAATAACTATGATAAGATTAACCATACAAGAACTAGTTATAGTCATGTTTAACACCATTATCCATCAAATAAACCCCATTATATTAAACACTGTAAAACATAGAAGCTCCTTACATTACAAAATATTACCATTAGCTATGCGTGTAATAGATCGGCAGCATAACTTCACAATAGCTCACACACACCATCTCTCTAAATTACATGGTTGATACATATTTATAAGGGTGGGGACTTTCCCTTCACTACTTATGCACTTCCCAAAATAGGTTGCATGCTAAAAATAACCATGTGCCTTTACAATAATATGCACACATGCAAGTGTGCTAATAATAGATCTCCTACAGCTAACTGGCAGTAGTAATCCTATTATTATCTTCAACTTGTGCATGGTGTTTATCAAAATATCATCCCAAAAATAACATTTGTGTGTCACGTAAGTCTCAATCTCGTGGTGTGCTCCACACGCTATCTCCAAAATAGCATGTATCCATGAAAATGGCTAAGTCCTGAATCAGTCTTGTCCCGACACGCTAACATCACTCACTCGGCTGAGTTGAGTGCTCACCCAAAGCGCGCAAAGTTACCAGGCCCCTCCTTAGAGTTACTTGTGCAGGATGTTAGCGTGATGAAGATTTAGTGCATTTAGATCCATAATGAACATAACAATTCAATAGTGCATAACCAGATCTAGATCTTTAGATAATCATGAATTAAACAATAACTATGATAAGATTAACCATACAAGAACCGATTCAGTCATATTTAACACCATTATCCATCCAATAAACCCTCATTATATTAAACATTGTAAAACATAGAAGCTCCTTACAGTACAAAATATTATCATTAGCTATGCGCGCAACAAATCCAGCGGCATAACTTCACAATAGCTCACACACACCATCTCTCTAAATTACATGGTTCGATACATATTTATAAGGGTGGGGACTTGCCCTTCACCACTTATGCACTTCCTAAAATAGGTTGCATGCTAAAAATAATCATGCACCTTTACAATAATATGCACACATACAAGTGCGCTAATAATAGATCTCCTATAGTTAACTGGGTAGTAATCCTATTATTATCTTCAACTTGTGCATGACACTTATCAAACACTCATCCCAAAAATAGCATTTGCATGTCACACAAGTCTCCATCTCGTTGTGTGCTCACGCTTTCACCAAAAATAGTCTGTATCCATGAAAATGGCTAAGTCCCGAATTAACCTTGTCTTGGCACGTGTTTCCTTCCCTATCCTTCTGCGCCTTCAAATGCATCTTGTTCTTTCACGCTAATCTTCTGTGTGCCCTCTCCATAGTGTTATACTTTGTTTCGCTCAACAGGATGCAAAACCTGCAAGTACACCTATGGTTGGACACTTTAAATTGAGCAAAGATCAGTGTCCTACATCACATGAAGAGGTCGAGTACATGGCACAAGTTCTATATGCTTCAGAAGTTGAAATTTTTATGTATGTTATGGTTTGTACTGCATCAAAAAAATGCATGGCGAGTAGGAGCTCTGAGTAGATTTATGGCCAATCTAGGTAAAGAGCATTGGAAAACAATGCAATGGATTCTCAAGTATTTGAGAGGGACATGCAGTTATGCTATGGAGGATCATATATTTCTTTATACATCTATGTTGGTTCAGATATGGCTGGTGATGTGAATGGTAGGAGAATCACCACTGGATATGTATTCACAGTAGGTGGGACGACAGTTAGCTGGATTTCGAGATTGCAAAAGGTTGTGACCTTGTCTACTACAGAGGCTAGCAAAGAGATGGTATGGATGAGCAAGTTCATGGAAGAGTTGTGAAATGAGCAAGAGGATTGCAGATTGTACAATGATAGTCAAAGTGCAATTCATTTGGCAAAGAACTTCAAGCATTTCATTCAAGAATGAAACACATTCAGTTGAGATATCACTTCATATAACAAGTGTTGGAAGATGGGCAACTGAAGTTAGAGAAAATTCATACGAATGAGAACCCTATGGATATGCTAACGAAGTCGTTGGCAAAGGAGAAGTTGGAGCTACACTCCACTTTTGTTGGTCTTTGAGTTTGAGACTTGAAAAGAAAGAAAGAAAGTCAAGAGAGGAACCAAGGATGAAGTTGTGTGGAATAGTGCAATAATTTATCTCCAAGTGGGAGTTTGTTGAGATTATGGAACTGAATTGCTTCACAAAGGAGTTTATTTACAACTTATAGGTTTACATAGTAACCAACATCGGTCGGTTGATCGGTGTCGGTCACCTAACATACTAACCAGAATCGGTTAGGGTAACCGACATCGGTTACCTGTACGTGATTGTTTATATTTAAGTCACGGGAATTAGATCTAATATTTGTTATAAAGTTGATCTGATGGTTGTAAATGAATGGCTAAAGTGCCCTAAGTTTGTATAGGCTTATATAAGCTAGAAAACTAGGGTTAGAGGTTAAGGAAATGATTATTGTAAGAAGGAATCCTTGGTGAGAGCTTAGAGAAGCTTTGTGAGAGGAAAATTATTGTACATCTTGTAAGGTGTGGAAGATTGCAAATCTTCAATTTTATAACCTCCGGGCAATCTTCAATTTTATAACCTCTGGAATAATATATTGGTTGTTTCTTAGTGGACGTAACCCACACTGGGTGAACCATGTTATATCTTGTGTATTTTCTTTTGTTGGTTATTTCCATGTTTATTGTTTGTATGCTTTAATCTGATATATATCTATACAACCGGTTTGGTTTAACCTCAATCAGACATGATTCATATAAATTAGCATACTTTTTATTAACTCTTTTTATTAGACTTAATGTATAGATGGAACCACAATACCTTTATCCATAATATTTTATTCTAAAATATAATCTCCCATTTTTAAAAAACTTACTCAAATCTATATTTAATTTCTCGTCTTAAAAGTGTAAAAAAATAACTGCTTTCAACGTGGAAGGGACAGTTGAAAATATACTTTCAAAGTTGAGGAGATGACTACCCTTCACTCATTTTGCACCTACGCATGTATGAAATGCCCATGCAACCCATGATGTCATCATGCCACGTGTCAATTCATTTCCTAGTTTTGTTTTTGGTAGTTGAAAAACACACAATGTTTTTCAACATTGTTGAAACTTGCGCCCACGGTGAAGTGGTAGATTTCTCAAGCTAAGCGACCAAGGACTGAGGGATATCCATTCCATCAAATTCACTCGGGGCACGATCCCGGCCTCATCCCTTATTATAGTGCATCTCTTGACTTCACTTAAGTGAGAATTGAAACCCTGGTGAGCTCTTTAAGAGCCAAACATCTTCACCATTGATTCATTCGATAACATGATTTGATTTCATTTTGTTGAAAAACACAAAACACCACTAATGTGACTCCTGACGCGTGGAACCCACCAAGACATGTGCATACATGACATCATGTAGTTTCATGAGTCGTGCACCCATACATAGATGAGTTTTGAGTGAAGGGTAGTCTCCACCCAAAATTGACCACTCTATGCCGGTCGACAATCAGTTTTACCCAAACAATGATAGTTTTTATGTCAGCCGTCCATTCAACATTGCCCTTGCTCGTCGCTGGCCATCCATGTTAATCACTTTCAAAGAGGAAACATCATAAACAAAATAAAAAACTATTTACCAAAAACTTACATATGATTTCATCCTGCAGACACTTTGACGGTCCCTAAAAATTTCCGTCACATCTGACACAATCCTTTAAAAAATAACACTGCACTTCACTTTTAAAAGATTAAAAATCAATTGACCAAACCAAATAATCATTTTGATTCTGAACAACTACGATGTTCCTTGCACTTTTTCTAAATATTTCCTTCGAAAGTTTCTGAATTTTGATCAATTTTCCTCGAATAAGTTAATTACTGAATTTAATTTGACCGTTAGGCGAAGATTGGTAGCAGTATCAGTTCAAGACCCGAACATTATCAATACGTGCGGTGAAGACAAAATCCAGGGCTTAATCTTTAAAAAGAAATTTTAAAATATCTCGTATAAAGAATAAAGAATTACAAAATGTAGGTTCTTTGTATCCATCTTGGCTATCTTGCTACCAAATAGTTTATACCAATGTCTTGTAGGATTTGGTTGCAGGATCCCACATTGCAGGAAGTAAATACCGCCTCCCATTAACTCCATGCACATTAAAACTCGCTCCCGTTGTGGCGTCCACCAAACAGCTCCCCTGCATAACCTGGATACGCCCCCTTTCCATATATTCCTGTACACGCCGACACGGCCTCCAACGGCGCAGATGCATCCCCTTGAAAATAACCAGTATTGAACGGATTCGTCACTACTCTAGCTAATACAGTGCCAATATTGATGACCATTCCATCAATGCCTACATCGCTGTTTGGTGCAATCAGAGGAGAGGCCTGAGGGCCGTAAATTGGCTGGTGAAACAGCCATGCGCACTGACCAGGGCACTGACTTGCCGAGTTCCCAACCCACACGTATGGAAGAAGCTTCCCTCCGTTAGCAGAGGACGGTAAAATGTTGGCATGAAATCCACAAGAACTCATGCAAAACCCTTCCACCGTAACATCCTCTGATGTTAACACCAAATACATGGAATTCGAGCTCTTTTCCGGCAGAGGCAGAGCTTTTGATTTCACAGAGCTTTCCACAAGAGCAGCAATGTCGGTCCTCTTCAACGACTTTCCGAGGGAATACGAGTCGTCTATCTTCTGCTTCCTGAGCCTCGCAATGCTCACACCTGCCTGATTAGAGGCTTCACCTTTGTATTTTCCAGTAGTCTTCCACCAAGTAGAAACAGAGGGCTTCTTGACCTTCCCTGCAAATGTGCACCCAGCGACTGCAAGTAGTCCCCCACAATAGAGCGCTGAACAGGGCTAAATTTCCCGTACCACACAACATGAACATCAACAGGGGCCGTGGAAAGCAGAGGACCCTTGTGATAAGTCAATACCAGGGGCTGCTCTTCCACCAGAGCCGCGAGTTTTCTGGAGTAGCTGACTGTCTCAACAGCACCACCACCACAGCTTAGTTCGACAACACAGACAACCAACACAAGTCTCACCATTAGCGAAAGGCACAGCTTGGCCATTTGATACAGAACTAAAAATCCCCTTACACCTCAAACCCTAAAACCTTTCAAATTACTCTTTCTATTGAACACTAAAATATTACCCTCCGTATTGATACAGAATATTTTTGATTTCCGTATTGAAACAATGAATGAGATGAAAAGATGAGGTAGCGATATAAATAGGGGAGGATGAACGCGGTGATTAAAATTTTGAAAGCAATAGACAGAGGAGCGTGTGGTGGCAGTGGTAATGTTAATGGAGCGATTATTAGGTCTTTACCGTGTCCCTGCCAATTCAACTGTACCGCTCTCCATTATTGAAGACAGCTGTGATGGCGCCCTCCACATGTTGAATGACACGTTGCCTGAATGACAACTGCTTCTTTTAGAGACACCCATATAATCCCACTCAAACCATCTTCTTGCAACCTAAACACCCAACAAAAATGTCCACCATCCTACCAATAACTCCTTCGTGATATAGGTAACACACTTAAAAATTAGGACCAACGATTAATGTACCATGATTTTGCATAACATCCTCCAGTCTTTCACATCGTTCACCTAACGATTTTTGAACGAATATTCATCACAACTTATTTGGGTAACCTCCTTATATGTATCTTACCCTTGGCCTCATGTGCCAAAATTACCAAAGATAAAAATTATCATTTCCATTTAAATTTAATCTTACTAAATCTTAAATTTATGATTTATAATCAATTTATAACTTGTAATAAAATTAACACTTTAAATTTAACAAAATTTGAATTTGAAATTGAATCTTGATAATATCGGAATTTATAACTAGCAATCGCATGTGTTTCATGAGATGTGAACGCCGAACGGTATATGTTATTTGATTTAGAGGTACAGTTATTATTGATCCACTTAATCTGAAGGTTGTTTCTACATTTCAAACTTGTTATAAATTCGTACATGATTACTTGTGATATCGTTTTCGATAGTTAATCAATTTTATAGTTGATGTTGTTAGTTGTGCATTGGTTGTTCAGTTGGTGTTTTGTTGGAGAAACATTTATTATACAATTGATAATGTGTGTGATTGATAGTTGTAGTGTAGGACTTTAGTTGAAACATTACATTGTAATGTTGTATGTGTACATTTAATTATGTTACAGGTTTGTACTTTTAAAGTTGCATACCATATTTGCAAACAAAAAATAAATGTAGGTATACGTACACGTAATGAGACATGTATACGTTTGCAGTATTTATATCATGAGTGGTAGCCTTTAGTGGGCAATTTTAGTTTGATAAACTTGATTACATTTGATATCCTTGAGCGATCTCACTTTGCTTTCGATAGAAGAAATGTTGAGTATAGTAGTATTTGAGGTCTTTATGAAAGTATTTACGATGGGTTGAGTGATAGTAGTCTTGCTTCCTCCTTTCTTCTTGCTTAGTCTTTGAGTACGTGCGCCATATTTGAGTATCTCTCGAATGAAAAAGCGGGTGAAATGTGTAGATTTGCAAGCGAGGGTACTCTGGAGAAAGCTGTGAATGTCAGACCCTGCCTTTCAGTGGTTCCAATGTCGACGGTTGCTCTGTGCAAAGTAAGTCCCTGCGACTTGTGGATAGTTAATCCCCAGGCCATTTTAATCGGCAACTGTCTTCGATTCCCTCGGAAATAGGGGTATGGGAATATGTAAGGGTTGGAGGATCTGACATGGGCCGTTGTATCTATCAAATTTTACAACAACAAATAAAGGCAATCTTTGGTGGTTGCATTGATGCGTCGTAGACAATGTCTCGTGATTGTTCTGTGGCACCATTCACGAGGCTGCATCAACCCATAGATTTCTGATAAGCATGATTTTTGTTGTTTGCATAATAGAATGTTGTGTTGCGGTGATCATCATCGTGGATTTCTGGTCGATCCACTGTTACTTTCAAACAAATGGATTGGGCGATAATTTAACGTCAATGCCTTCAACATCCACATCGTAGGTTGTGGCATGCCACTTGATCATTTTTGCAAACAAATGTGGTGCATCCTTAAAAATGTTGAGCTCTCTATTGCTGAGTTAGGTGTGTGTGTGCGTGTGAGACATCAAGAGTTCCCAATCCTCGATTAGAGGGGTCGAATCTCGCATGTGGGCGAGTAAATTCGGAATGAAACCTGTGCATTGGTTGTTCCTTGTTGCCGAAATATTGTTCGCAATGTAATGGAAGATTGAAATCCCTTCCAAAGGGTTGCTCGGATCCCTCTTTCACTTTCTCGACTCCCTTCACTTTCTCGGATCCCTCTTTCACAAAAACGAACCAATTACCATTGCGTCATTTCCACAGCAGTACACATGCCTTACACCAAGCAAGTAAATCCATACAACCACCACATGTTTAATTCAAACATAGCAGAAAAAGTTTGGAGTTTCCTCAATATTGCCAACGCAGCCAAGTAGTCAACAAAGAAACAAATTCACGCAATCCACCACATGTTTTTTTGGCACAAAGATGATAAAGTGTAGAGTTTCCTGAAGCTAGCTATAACGATTTAGATTTTCCAATAAATCTTCTCAAAACCAATTCACAGGCTGGTCTATGCATCCAAAAGATAACCAACAAGTCCAAAGGGTCAACCATGCACAAAGAACACGAAAATGGTTGTGAAATCTGGTTTTCCATCTACCAGTTACATTTTCCTTAATGTTTCTAAAGCTTGTTCAACAAAATCCATTTTGTGAAAAGCCTGAATCATTGTTGTCTAAGGGAATACGCCTCATTGAAGCATTCAACCAAACAGTTCATGTTCCCCCTCGTTGTTTTTGGGCATTCTACTGAAAAGATGATACACTCCACGTTTGCATACAAGTCAGCCATCACACTTACAGCTCTACATTTGGACACTTACGTACATTGACACACTCGAAAATTGAAATGGTGAATTGAATTGAATAACGAATTACATAATTCACGAGGTAATCACATCCCCCGTGAAAAACAATGTCCGGAACAGTCACAAATGGCCAATTCAGAATTTTCGCTCTAGAAATAAGAACGGATGATTCATGCGCGTATTACCAGCGGATGCGTTTGGAGAGGGCATAACCAGACAGTACAGAAGAAGCCGCCATGAGCGCAAAGGTAATGAAACTCATGCTCACCGATGCCGCCGCCATATCTGTAAATCTCATGTTCCCGTTGTCCCGCAGTCTATTTGTGGTCGACGCCGCCGCTGAAGAAGAGGAAAGCAATAAATAAGCCAATACCTGCACAAATCATTCACTAATTACATCAGATCCCTCCTCTGAAACAACAAAATTACCTGAAAGGGCAACTTTTGGTAAATTTGATCCGTGGTTACCTGATCGCCGACGAAATCGATGTAATTGAAAACTATTTTCGGGAACAAGTTATGTGCGAACAGTTCATCATAAATTCCTCTCCCAAGCTGCGCCGCCACATACACGAATGCTATAACTGCTACGGCTATGGAATACCTGTAGCAGAGGAAATTTCATTATCTTATTCTGGCGCAAGCGGTGAAAGTTTAGTAAATGGTAGGAAATTAGGAATACAAATCGAAACTATCTACCTGTATTCGTCATAATCATCGAATCTTAATCCCTTTGTGCCCTGGTTATTAGACGCCATGATATCAAAGGAAAGAAAGGAGAATACAACTTCTGTGCATCTCAGCGCAAGGCCGACCAGACGCGTGCGACGCTCTTTCGGCCGCCTTAAAACTGATATAGTGGTTCCAATGTCGACTCCCTTCACTTTCTCGGATCCCTCTTTCACAAAAACGAACTGATTATTTGATGAGATAACCAATACAAACTCCTTATTTATAAAGCAGTGGAATCTAAACAACAATGATTAAAAATAGGATTTTAAAAATAGAAACTCAAAAATTACATGCAAAGTAAAAGCGACATGGCAACATCAATTTAATCCGTTTGAAAAACGTCTAAAAATTGTCAAATTTAGGACATTCGTAGAAACGTCAGGAGGTCCTCTACCATAGGGGAACGCCTTGGCGTAATAATAAATTTAAAATTTAAAATATAATTTTAAATTTATTAAAAATTAAAATTTGTAATATTTTTATTAAATATAAAACGTGTAATTAACATTAAAAACATTAAAAAAATTGTTAAAGTTAATTATAAATGTGAAAATTGTAAAATAATTTAAACATTCAATACTAATTAAAAATAAAATTTAGTCCCAATAAATTAAATTAAAATTTAACCCCAACAATAAAAATCATATAACATTATAATTTAAATTTATACATATAAAACTTAATCATAATAAACATAATATTTGTAATAATTCTAACATTAATAATAAATTTAAAAGTAATAAAATATAAATTGTTATATTTAGCATTTTAAATTTAACACTTCAAATCTGAAATTTAATGTGGATAAATTTATAATGGTAATTAACTCAAAATTTACAATATCAAATTCATAATAAATTTGTAATTTAAAATGTTAAACAACTAATAATTTTACAATTTTAAATTTAATCAATCACAAATTTAAATTTTCTAATAAATATTTATTTTAAAATTTAGAATTTAATATTGATAAATTTATAATGATAGTTATTATTAAACGATAAAAATATAAAGTAAAAAAACAAGGTTTAGCATTTAGAATTTTGTGTGTAGTGTTTAACATTTAAGTTATAAGACATTATAAAATTATTTGTGCTATTTATGGTGACCTATTAATGCTTAGCACCTCATGTTAACATTTATGGTTTAGAAATTATGTTAAAGATTTAAGGTTTAACATTGAATATTGTGTTTACGGTTCAAAGTTTAGTGCTTAGCAATTAGGTTGTATTATTTAAGATTTCATTTTTAGTGTTTAGTATTTATGTTTGACATTGTAAAACATAAATGACATAATTAAGACAATAATATTTAAAAACTAAATATAAAACGTAAGCACAAAACATAAATGGTATGAATGCACATCCTAAGGGGTGCTTTTAACATATTACGATTTTTAAGCTTTTAACACTTAAAATGCATCCATTCTCAATGGGGTCTTGGCTGATTTTGGTAAAGTTTGGCATTTACTAAGAGGGGGTCCAAGGTTCAACTTCCATTGGCATGCCCACTCGCAAGAGGATTAGTTTGACCAATGTCCCTGAGTTTGCGCCAGCTGTACGAAGGCGGTATGAAGTGTGTGCCAGTTATATGGAAGCAATATGAAACTTGAGCACCCGGTAGTCCCTTCTTCATGCCGGAGTAAATTTTATTAGGCTAGTAGAGACTATGTTGAAATTGTAATATGTAATGATTCCTTTCATGAACAAAAAAAAAAATGCATCCGTTCTCAACACAATATTGACTAAGCTTACGTGTAAATAAATCTAAAGCCTAAATGAGAAAAATATCTTAATACAATGGATTATAAACAAAAAATTACAATATCTAATTATCCACTTCAAAAGTATGATTACAATACTATGGGCACTTGGGGAGTGTTGGTATTCAGAAATTTTAACATTAGCGTCAATATAGTTGCAGTTTGTTGGATTGAACTAGGTTTTCAAAATATCGAAAGGTATTCAAAAGTATTTTATTTAAGATTTCAAGAAAGAATTTTCACAATATAGCTCTAATCTATATTTTAAGCGGAATCACACATTCCATACCCTAAACATAAGTTTATAGTTTCTGATCTTAGAATTTATGAATTTGAACATATTTATAAGATTTTCAAAGTGGAATTGGACATTCGAAGAAAAAAATTGATGAAAATGGATCTTATATTATATTAATGCAATAAGATACAAGATATATTTCAACAAAAAGTGGGCGGTATGAGAGCACACCCCAAAACCACAAACAAAGCTAGGCCGAGCCTAGGAGAGTACACAAAAAAGACATTGCCTAAAAACATTTTTTAAAAAGCACTATAAAGCAACAACAACAAACATGCCCGAGGCAGGCAGATCTCGATCATCCGGCCACCCCAAACCAGGAAATTCCTTGCAACATTCGGAAGCTCCCAGCCAGCAGCAATTTATTACTTCGGGTCCACTTCCCCATGTGTAGGAATGGCAAGGTTGAGGTGAGGGAATTTTTCCGATGGTGGAAGAGGTGGCAATGGGTTTCAAGTGTCATGTTGCGAAACAACGACGAGAAGGAGAGCCCCATCCATGCTGGTGAGGTGGCGAGCCCTAGCCCTACTGGTGATTCGAAGAATGCGGCAGAGAGCCCTGGCCATAGCGGTGAGCTGGTGAGTGACTACACCGATGTAACGGCCCTAGAGAGTGGCGGGTATAGTTGAAAGCACGGCGTTGAGATCGATCATGCCGGCCTACCATGGGTGAAGGCAAGGAATGTCTTTGGGAGACGGAGGCACTCAAGAAACATTGCATGGGGCTTCCCCCCAGTGGCGCAACAGGGTCTGGAGGTGATCCACCTCCAGCACCACCTTGTTTTCCTAAACTTGAATCTACAGAAGCACATTGGAGATCACCATAGATTTATTATAAATCGAGAAAGATTGATCAATTGTAGAATTAGCAAAGAAAAAGAATTTCTTTCTTTCCATATCCAAAATAGAATCTCCCCTTTGAAAACATGCCAAATCTAGGTGAACATAGGCAGAAGTTTGGGATTATCTCCCAAGAGGATATGTTGCCAAGTGAAACAGTGGGGTCATGAAGGAAAAAATGAATGGATCCAGTTCCAAGCAATTTGAGCTTTGGGACATAACCAGAAGACATGCAAAAGTGTTTCCAAATGTCCACAGAAGGGCAATTGGGAGTTGGGATCCCAATTTGAACAAGATGAGCCCCGATAGGAAGGCCTTGGTGTAGAATACACCAAAGGAAATGAGAAATTTTGGGCTCCACACATATAGTCCAAACAGTTTCAAATCACCTACCCCAAGTAGACAGAGTGGCATGAATTCCCAATGAGTATTAAGTTTTTCCACCATGGGAAAATGGGGCAAGAGCCAACGATAGCCTTTGTTGGCTTTGTAGTTATAGAAAGGAGTATCAACATACCACTTCCAGTCTGTCCACCATGGGCGAGAGGAATGCACAACAATCTTATGCAACATGTGATCAGGAACCGAATTGATCACAATAGTAAAAGTATCCTGATCTTGGTTGGAAAGCTGAAACAGAGCTTTAAAATCCAGCCAAGAGAACCAAGATTGAGTGTTTTTACGAAGAAGTCCTCGATGGTGCAAATTCGCACTTAAAGAATTTGAGCGCGGAGATTCCCAGGACCTCTGCTAAGCATTTATCTTGGGATTGAAAAATCGGTGACCACCAGAGAGATTGTTGATTGAGAGAAATCCCATTACGAAAGCCATCCCCTTCCACAAAGTCAAGGTTTGACACATTCCCACGCTTTCCAAATACTCTTAAGCACAAAGGTGCCAACAATTTTGACAGCACATGAGTGATGAGAAAATTGACAAACCCTAAGCCTTTCCATGTAAGGTGGCCATAAGGAGAACCTTCCACAATGCCATGTCGTATGAGAAATTTCCAAACATATTGGCTAGTAATGCTTCTGATAATCCACTTAGCACAAAGAGCTTGCCTGTGATGGTGAATGTGAATAAGCCCAAGGCCTCTGGAATTGTGAGACAAACAAAAATATCCCAGGTTACCCAATGAAAACATTTTCCAGTAGAAGCATTAGCCCATAAGAAAGCTTTGAGCATTTTTGCCAACTTTTGGATGAAGGCTTTGGAAGGAACCCAACAAGACGAGTAGTAAACATGGGTGGTTGTAAGAACTTTAGAGCAGATTTTGAATTTGTTAGCCAAGGATAAAGGTCTGGTGATCCAATATTCCAATTTTTGCCACTTGTTGAATGACATAATGTCATAGTTTAGCCGAGGAGGCTTGAAAATCAAAAGGAATACCTAAAAATTTAAAAATCTCACCATTTTTACAAAATTTTCCAATCAAAGGTGGCAAGCCAGTATGGTGTGGGAAGGAGAGATTTCCGGTAACACTGGGTTTTTCACCATTGAATGGATGAGCCAAAATCTAGGCAAAAAGTATAAAAACATTTCATAACATTGCGAATGTTGGTTTCATCCTCAATAAGTGTAAGGAAGGAATCATCCACAAAATGTCATTGAGAAGTTGTGAATTGGGCTCATCAGGCAGTGAGATTCCACGAACAAGACCTTGCACTTTGGCATGAGCTAATAGATAATCAAATCCTTCGGCTGCTAGCACATATAGTGCAGGGGCAAGAGGACAACCTTGTCTAATAGACCAAAAAATCCCAAAAGGCTCCAAGCTGAGGCCATTAATAGAAATTTGAGTAGAGGCATTTACAAAAGCATATTGATGGATTAAATAAAAATGGGTCCAAAGCCAAGGGCTTGAAGCATGGCGAGAATGAATGGCCATTCAATCCGATCATAAGCCTTCTCAAAGTCAATCTTGATAAACATGGTGGCTTGATGAGATCTGTGAGCCCATTTCATGCCTTCCCACACCGCGATGATGTTATTTAGGATGAAACATCCCTGTATGAAGCTGTTTGCTCTGGCTAAAAAATAATAGGTAGAAGATTACATAATCGTAGAGCTAACACTTTGGAAATGATTTTGTAGGAGACATTTAGCAGCGTAATCACCACCAACAAGTGATTTTCTCGAGATCTCCTTGCTTAGGGATAAATTTGATGTTTCCCTTATTAATGTGTGGCCCTAGGATTGGTTCTGAAATCCTTCAAGATAAACTGAAAAAGGTCTTTCTGACAGAATCCCAAAGAGCTTTATAAAATTCACAAGGGAATCCATCGCAACCCAACGCTTTATCATTAGCCATTTGTAGAGTGGCTTCATGGAGGTCTTCAATGGTGAGCATTCTTTCACAGATCACCTTTTGAGCCTCTAATAGTTTGTGTGGCACAACACCCAAACATTGATCAAGAGCAGCTCAACAAGCTGCAAAGGGTGGTTGAGCTTGAAAGACGAGCTTGTAATGGTGCACAAAGGCTTGCAACATAAGTTGCAGTCAGTAATCCAAGCTTTGTTGTCCATGATAGCTTGGATCTGTTGAGAAGGATTTTTGGCTCAGAGAGAAAGAAAGAATTCTTTGAAACTCGATCTCCAATCTTGAGCCAATGCATCCGATCTTGGATCTAAGCGCCTTTGGCATTATAGTTATCTCGTAATTTGGATTTGATGCCAAAGCGTTGCAACTTGCAGTTGCAGAGCATCAGAGAAGGGATCACCTTGAAGCGCCACCATCGCCTGGTTGAGAGTTGAGGTATTAGCTGTGTATGAGTGGCGCCAAATTTTTGCCAACTATCGGTGGTAGATTCTAAGAAATTTGGTAGTTCAAGTCAAAGACATCTTCCCACCATTGTATCCAACTAGCTTACATAGGTGGATGAAACCATTGATAGTGATTGGGTCGTGGAATTAAATTCCAAACCCATTTGATATGATTGACAATGGGGTCATGTTGCATCAAGGCAGTATTAAGAAAGAATTGGCCTTTATGACAAAAAGGGGTGCACATCATGCCATCGAGATACGAAATTATATAGGAGAGTGGTTTCGAAAAAGACAAAATCGGGCATGACCTCCCCGGCATAGAATAAATGCTATTGAACTCAAAGAAATTTTGAGCTGACAACATGGCCTTGTCAAGTCGTTTAAGAACACAATCCGTCCCTCCACGAAGATTGGTCCACGTGTACCAAGCTGCAAAGGTGGGAAAGCGAGATGTGTTAGGATAAAAAAATCTGAATTTATTATGCATGAAGTACCATGCTTCCCTTTCACCAAGTGTCCACCTCATAGGCAAGTGGCCACATTTATCATTAGGGGATTCAACCATATTAAAATATCCACTTATTACCCAGTAGGCATCAAGAATGGAGTTGGCTATCCACCACCACAGATTGGCCCTTTCGGCCGCATCATTCGAGGTGTAAATATTTATGAGCCCAAAAGGGTGGCCATCAATATTAAAGAGGACCCATATGACACGGTTGGTGGGGTCGATACCATGGTCAATTAATAAGGGCCGTCATTTGGGAGCAAAAATTGAAATTAATCCCCACGCCCTGCTTCATGATTGTTATAGAAAGCCAAGCTATCAGGCCAGATGGATTTGTAAACCATTTGTAACTAAAAACATGTAATTTTTACTTCCTACAAAAACAAAACATCCAAGTTTGCACATCGTTGTCGAGTTTCACGCACAACATACTTACGACAGGAGTCTGTAAGACCCCGAACATTCCAAGATAGACAATTCATGGGAAATGTTGGTCCAGAGCCATATCCCCATCCTCCAAGCCATCAAGGGCATCATATTGATTATGCAGAAATGAGCAGCATTAGGATGTAAAAATTCTTCCATATCAACTTGTTTCCGGTTGGCGTACTCAATGTTGTATTCTGCTTCCATGGAATCCATGTTATGTGTTGGGTTATGGTCTCAAAAGATGCGGGAAGGACTTCAGGCCCATTTTGATGGCCCTTGTGAACTGCATGGTAGCAGTAGTGGAATTGAGTGCTGGATGGAAGCATGAGAAACAAAATTTGTCGGTCCATGAGAACCGATGCCGTAAGGGGTGTGTTGGAGTACTTGGGCAACTGAGAAACCGAGATTGCAGAAAGATGGTGGTTCTTTAAGAAGTTTGTAGGCTCCTTAGCGGAGATACTGAGAGATTGTTCCTTAACAATCGGCTCCGATGAACATGGGAGCCAGAGGCTTTGGATTGTTGGGATTTGTTCTTGTTTCACCGGCCTTTGACAACTTGCCAACCTTCCTCTTGATGGGGTCTGACGGGCTTGGGAGTTGTTTTGGCCTCGGGCGGGCTGTGAGGTACATAGAGCGGGCGGCCCCGATCTTGTGATCAAATGCCTAACAACGGAAGAAAGTGTTAGGTAAATTGATATACATGATCCACTAAGAATAGCATTGATCTCCCATCTAGATATCCACAAATTCCTTGAGATCCTACGAGAGATCAATCTCAACACATACTCACTTCTACGCCGAGCATGGTAAAATTTATTGGCTTCAGGAAGACTACCCGCCCAAGCGAAGTGGTAATTTGCGATAGAAAGGGCACACATGATGGAGGAAGACCAAAAATTCAACCCATACAGGCACTTTAAGGGCAGTATATTTAGATACCACAAAGTCCTTGTGTCAGGGTGTTAATACAAGCAACGAGTTACGTACATACCAAGTGGCTTGCTTAGCCAGAATATTGGGCACATTACTGTGGTCAGAAAAAGAAAAAAGAAAGAAACCCTTGGTAATGTTTTGAACATTATCAGACAAACTCCATACGCGGAGTCCAAATTGTGTTAACCCAAGATTTGAGTATGCTTTCAAAGGGATTTGACCACAAAATACCCAATGAGGCAAAACTGCTTTAACCATTGACAAGCAACATTAAATTCAGGAATGGGAAAAACTAAATCAAAAGGAAAAAAATTACCTCGCGAGAAGACCTTCAAGACGAATTTCTGGGTCGCTTCATCGGTGGTGCCATGGCTCACTCCACTATCTCCTGCCACGGTTGAAACAACCGGGCATGAATATGGCAAGGATATTATATAGGGAACTCCCAAAGGGTGAGAAACCCTAGGAGAAACTATAGCAATAAATTTCCACAGAGCCCAATAAGGTTGCGGTATGGTAGTTGGGAATGTGAAAGCCTAGAAAAGCCGACTCCAATTTTGTGCAAAAGATGCAAAACATTTCAACCTCCACATTCAAAATTTGAAAAGTTTGATAAATATGATAAAAGAATAAATTTTTTTGTTGTTGATTATCTGCAAAACCACACATTGAAATAAAAAAACTTTAGTGGAAAATGTTCGAAGATTCACAATAAATTCTTTAGTCAAAGAAGACTGAAAATGTTATAGCTCCTCTGGAGTCTGATGAAGCTATTCCAGTCACAGAATTTTGATAAAATTTCCTCGAATACCTAATTACCAAAATGTAGCAATAATTTTGCATTTGACCGTTAGGCGAAGATTGGTAGCAGTATCAGTTCAAGACCCGACATTATCAGTACATGTGGAAGAGAAAATTGAGAGGCATAACATTTTTTAAAAATGTTTAAAATATCATATAAAGAATAAAGAATTACAAAATGTAGGTTCTTTGCATCCATCTTCGCTACAAAATTGTTTACACTAATGTCTTGCAGGATCCCACATTATAGGAAGTAAATACCACCTCCCATTAACTCCATGCGCATTAAAACTTGCTCCCGTTGTGGCATCCACCAATAGCTCCCCAACATAACTTGGATACGCCCCCTTTCCATATATTCCTACACACACCAAAACGGCCTCCAACGGCGCAGATGCATCCCCTTAAAAATAACCAGTATTGAACGGATTCGTCACTACTCCAGTTAATATAGTGTCAATATTGATGACCATTCCATCAATGCCTATGTCATCGTTTGGTGCAATCAGAGAAGATGTCTGAGGGCCATAAATTGGCTGGTGAAACGGCCATGAGCACTGACCAGGGAATTGACTTGCTGAGTTCCCAACCCACGCGTATGGGAGAAGCTTCCCTCCATTAGCAGGGGATGGTAAAATGTTGGCATGAAATCCACAACAACTCATACAAAACCCTTCCACTGTAACATCCTCTGATGTTAACACTAAATACATGGAATTCGAGCTCTTTTCCGGCAGAGGCAGAGCTTTTGATTTCACAGAGATTTCAACCAGAGCGGCGATGTCGGTCCTCTTCAATGACTTTCCCAGGGAATATGAGTCATCTATCTTCTGCTTCCCAAGCCTCGCAATGCTCACACCTGCCTGATTATAGGCTTCACCTTTGTATTTTCCAGTAGTCTTCCACCAAGTAGAAACAGAGGGCTTCTTGGCCTTCCCCTACAAATGTGCACCCAACAACTGTAAGTAGTCCCCCACAATAGAGCGTTGAACAGGGCTAAATTTCCCGTACTAGACGACATGAACATCAACAGGGGCCGTGGAAAGAAGAGGACCCTTGTGATAAGTCAATACCAGGGGCTGCTCTTCCACCAGAGCCGTGAGTTTTCTGGAGTAGCCAACTGTCTCAACATCAGCACCACCACAGCTTAGTTCGACAACACAAACAACCAACACAAGTCTCGCCATTAGCGAAAGGCACAGCTTGGCCATTTGATACAGAACTAAAAATCCCCTTACACCTCAAACCCTAAAACCTTACAAATTACTCTTTGTACGAACAGTAAAATTGTACCCTCCGTATTGACATAATTTTTATTTATTTTCGTATTGAAATAATGAATGAAACTCGAATGAGATGAAAAGATGAGGTAGCGATATAAATAGGGAGGATGAACATGGTGATTAAAGGTTTGAAAGAAATTGACAGAGGAGTATGTGCTTTGGCAATGGTAATGTCAATGGGGTGATTATTAGGTCTTTACCATGCCCCTGCTAATTCAACTATACCGCTCTCCATTATTGAAGACAGATGTGATGGCACCCTCCACAAGGTGAATGACACGTCGACCGAAAGTGACACTGGTTTTTGTATGCGGCGTGTCTGTTCCAACCAACTGCTTACCCTGCGGTGAAAATTAACCACAGTGAAACTTGAAATCCGTGGTGTACACTCTAGCGCTTACCATTGGCTAAAACTGGCCTCCAATATCATGCAAAATGGCGAATGTGAAAGTGAAAGTGAATAGGGTGGGGTCACACGGGTCGCAGTTGCTGACATGGAATATTCGCTGGCATATCGTTGTGAGTTGGTATATTAGCTGGATAATTACTTTTATAAGCTCTTGTCATTGTCATCTTCACGAATAAGCTGGAATGGTTTTTATTTTTCTTTTTATTTTGTTATTTGTTAAGATGCTTCAAACAACATGACAGTGTAGCAGGGAATGCGCATGTAGACTACGATTGAGAAACTAATTTTTGGTGGACTTATTCAACATATCTTTCATATGCTATAATATCGCTTTTGTGACTTTAGCATTAAAAAATCCAAGAGAGTAATTTCCGACCCTTGCGAATATAAATAATATCATCATCGAAAAAATCGGCAATTAAGGAATAAACAATTAAACAACAACATTGAAAGATCATTCCATCAAAGTCATCGTTCCACATGGATTTCATGTTTAGAAAAAATAAATAATACAAAGGTGACGACAAAGATATAATTACACGCCGATAGGTGTGAACTAAGTTAGAAAGCTCGCGGGGCTCTAACACGGACAATGACAATGAGGGCCAAGATCGTTTGGTCGACGATGTATGGGAAATCGCAAGCCACACACGTGGCGCCAGTGAAAAGTTCGCATCGGTTGATACGTGGAAAATTTCGGTTGGCACGTTGTGGAAAATCTCACATCACATCGGTTAGCGCGTGGAAACAAGAAAATTCAGTTGAAAGTTAGAAACGCACCAAAGATAGCCGAAAGTTAGAAACGCGCCAAAGACAGCTGTTTTTTCCTTTTTTGGCAATTTTCCCATTTTTAGAGTTTTGATGAAAATTTTAGGATAGAAAAAAAAATTTCCATTTTTGGAAAGGGTCCAGGGAAGATGTAGCAAGAAAAATTGTACGTGCCATAACTTTCATTCGTGGCTCCATTTCAGGTGTCGTTTTCTCCAAAAGTGTATTTTTTTAGCTCTACGCATTGATGGCGCTTTTTTCTTTTTCATAAAATCTATTTTTCACCTTTTTTGATGGTCCAGGAGATGTAGTAGTAAAAACTTGCACGTGCCATAAACTTTCATTCCGTGGCTCCATTTTAGGTGTTGTTTTCTCCAAAAGTGTATATTTTTTCGAGTTCTACACATTTATGGCAAAAAAAAAAATTTCATAAAATCTATTTTTCCACCTTTTGTGATAGTCGGGAAGATGTAGTAGCAAAAACTTGCATGCCATAACTTTCATTACGTGGCTTTGTTTGGTGTCGTTTAATCTATAAACGTGTATATTTTGTTGAGCTCTACGCATTGATGGCAATTTTTTTTTTTCATAAAATCCATTTTTGCACCTTTTTGACCAAACAACTTCTTGCAATCTTACGAAAGAATCATGAGCTTTGATCGCACTGTAGGCAGATTAGTAATTAAAAATACTATATAGCTTTCCAAACTCGATAAGTATTCTCCGTGCTCGACTAATTGTCCCACTTGCCATCTTGACCACAACCTACTTATTCAAATGTTGACTTCACATATCAACAAATGCGTAGGTTTTTTTGTTTCTATTTTAAGAGTTCTTTTGGTGTTTGCACTCCAATTTGCGTACCCTCAGACAAAAGACTGAAGGTTATCGTAAAGGTCCCAACAAAAAGAAAGCATTAATAGAAATGAAAGAAAATGCTGCAAATACATGGTTTTGGCTACAAATTTAAGTTTCTTTAATAAAATTTGAGTGTTTTTAAAGTTGTCGAGTATTCCTGAGTATTGGCCGAGATTTATGCAATGAGACATTTGCACATGCGGAAGACTCCACCCCATCCGACAACTAACGGGACACCATTTGAACAAGTCCTAGCGTATGCACTCAACATGAGGATAAATCTAAAATATTTGTATAGCTTGGAAATCGTAAAATTTTATTATGCCGAAAGGCATTTGCACACACGCGGAATGCTCCGTCACTTCGGAAAATTACCTAAGCATGGATGCTAGAGATGATTTTAGTAAACCGATATATCGAATTTAGTTTATTAAATTCCATATTAAAAAAATAGTAAAAAAGAAATTCTCAATCAATTAATAAAATCTTACTTTCATTACTACGTCAATCCTTAAAGGGTGGTCCTACATCACATGGTTTCCCTACAATTACTCGAGCTTACAACTAAAAACATGCTTGCAAATTGCTAGAGGAAGTACATAGTGCATTCTCATCTAGCACAACATACCTTTTCGCCTACAAATGCTTAACAACCTTGTGTTCAGTTAGTCTTGTGTAAAGTTTCAGATTGCTTCCCCAATTTCGATTTCCCCACCTTTACACGTCCCCGCCCTCATACCCCTTCTTCACCCATTTTCCTCTCGCATTGTTCTTTCCCTCCACTTTGACTTCCTCGCACGATAGCTTTCGGTGTTTCCATCGTACACTTGGCGTATGAAATACAACTAATAAAGTTACTAATACAACAAGTCATGCGAAATCTGATTTGATACAAAAGAATGTGATCTTCACCGTGGTGGGCATGTCTAGTGGGCGAGTCATAGGAATTAGGAATTCATTTTCAACCTACTTGATAACATATGCTCGTAATTAATATTCATATAATAAAACTACAATTTATTAAGAAATCAAGCGAGATGTGTGGTTGAATCTCTATACCTTTCAATGTTAGTAATTGTTGTCAAAATGAACATATATATAGAATGAAATTGACGTGTTGAATTTCGTGATATAAAAACATCTGTGAACCCCAACATGGTTAGTGTGAGGATAGTTGAAGATGGGGGACATATTGCTTCGTAGATTCCTTTTTGTCATCTACCGCCGCTAAGGCACAAACCATGGATTGATTCTCTGTAGACAGTGTGGGAGGCATATGCACAAACACGAGATCCATGAGCATGTTTGTCATGAAACCATCATAATAGGTTTTGAAATCCATGCTATTAATTTCATGATTAGGGGAGTAGAGAACATGATACTAAGAATCATCCATCGAAAGTGTAATGCACAAGGAGCTATCCTCCTCGCTCTAGACCAGCAACCTTTCCAGGGTTTTTCCCTTTCTATAATACCCTTTTTCTCATCGGTGTATGAAAAATTAGCGTCGTTTAACGAGGCCATGGATCTTGTGGGTTGTGAAGATTTTCTTTGTCTCATGTTTTATCATGTATTCCAACACCATGTGATGATATGCTTCATGCGGTTCTTTGTCATCATCCAGTACATTGCTCGCTAGAGCTCTTAACATACGAGTTTCCATATGCTTTTATGCCCAAATTCTTAAATCCTCCATCCCTTCCTCCTACCCCACCTCCATCCCTTCCTTCTACCCTTCTCCTCCTTCCTCCTACCCTTCGCTGCTCCTACCCTTCTCCTCCTTCCCCTCCTCCTCTTCTCTTCCTCCTCGCGTCTGCCTCCCCCTTCCTCAAGTCGCCTCTTCGCGTTTCGAGTTAGAACACTTGAATTCTTGATTAAAATTGTGCATATTGAAAGCTTGCAAAAATGACAGACGCAGACGTATCTCTAGAGATCTCTCTTAGGAAGAAATCTTCTACGAAAGAAATTTCACACTAAACCTTTGTACAGATCCCTAAACGGACCCAAATCTCACCAATCACCCACGAAGATTAATTTCTTGAAAGATATCGTTTACAAATGTTTGAAAATTTAAGAAGCGGTGGTCATGATTGCAAATAAAGTGGGACCCATGCTAATACAAAAATGTGGTTTTATGATAGATTTGTACTTGTTCGAAAGCAATAGATGTGTATAGTGGATTTTATAGCACTGGAAACAATTTCAAGACTCATTGCAATGATCAAATTTAAAGGGCTACTCCAAATTTCATTGTGAAGAGTGTATATTTAACCAACCCTTCCATGATGAAAAGTAATATATATAGTTACATTTCACACGACAAGAATATATCTACTATATACGTAAAAAAAATTAATAATAATTTTTAAATTAGCAAATATATTTAAACACAAAAATTCCCAAAATCCCGTCAAATATAAAATCGACTAGACTTAAGTATTAAGGGTATGTTTAAGTGTAGGAAGGTATGAAACCAAATAGAACACAAACCACATCTTGAAATCCTTCACTTATAATTCACTCAATTTACACATGTTTGTATAAGTTTTATGAAAATAGGGAAATCCATTTCGAGATATAAATTACACCTAGCCAGGACTATCCATTTCTGAGACTACACCATGATAATTTTCATTTAAGAAAAATCAGTTACAAATCCCGTAATGACATTGTTGTGTGATCCAAACAACATTTATCAACCATGGAAAACAATTTCCATTGATGATAAGGAAACTAAATGTGCATTGAAAGAAAGTTAAAGAGGAGGAGACAAAATCATTCAAGGACCATAGGCATACTGTCTCGAAGCAGGTTGGGTAGGAGTGGTGGGTGTCGAGAAGCGTCGGAAGCATGGCCTTTTCTCGGAGGGAGGAAATTATTAAACATCGATATTTAATGTAAAATATAGAAGTTTTGTCACCTGTGCGGCTGTGCCATACGTAAAGCAAAGAAGAGATAGGACAAGTAGATGTATGGTCGCCCCTGCTTTGTGGCAGTATATGGAATTGACCCCCAAAAAAAATTTTCTACAAGGCTTTCCTTGAGGATTGCATGTGAATTGATGGAAAAGCTCATGTTTTGGTTGGTGTGAATATACTGCGGTGCTCGAGTTTCCTACCAAGTTTAAGCTTTTGCTTCTTGGTTTCAGATTTCCATCACTCGTATTCGGGCTAAAGGAGATGGCATTTTTCCTTCTGTTTTCCTAGGTTCGCGACAACGGCTTGCAACACGATGAAAGAGGCAATCCACCACATTGCACAAGCAGTGGCCAGTTTTTTCGTTGTACCCAGTGAACCACCTCGTTCAGAAATTTCATTTCTGACGCGGATGCAACAACTATAGGGACCTAATTTCGGGTTTCGTTAGTAGCCATGCCTATTTTCTTGAGCTCAACTAGTTGTTGTTTTGGGTTTGCACCATTCTACTCTATTATCCTCGGCAGAGCTAAAGGTTCCTACTCGAATTTTCATTATTGGCCGTTGTGGGTTTCATCGTTGGGTCGAGCTTGTGAGATTTAAATGTAATGTCTCTTGATTTTTTATAGGATCGACTACAACCTACAATCTTAAAAAAATAAATGATTCAGATTTACAAAACAATGAAAATAATGATTCGGATTTACAAAACCTTTACATATACCAACTGATAAACAAGAGGAAACGTAGTCTCTGCAGCCAACAAAATGAATGTCACCAATTGTACAAGTTTGATATGCATGTGTAGGATGGAATTTACACCACTGATGAAGTGCACTTTGATGGCTGCATAGGCTATACAAGTGGCAGAGGTTGTTAAGCTACCTTAAGAATCATACTGTATAAATAAAAGGAGTCACTAATATTATTCATAATCTTATACTTGTGAACTTAAAATGTGTCCTTAGGTCCTTATATACATTTAAAATGAGAATAATTTCCTGCATATATAGATTAGGACAAATTTACCAACTATGATTTTTATCAAATAAATATTAGGACTGATTTAGTACCTATGCTTTTTATCAAATAGATATGACATAAAGAGATTTTCTGTGTACTCGGCATGGATGATAAAACTGTGAAAACCTACCAGAAATGAATAGCACAAATTTTCAATTACCATAATGACTACATTGTTTAATATTAGAGGCTATAATGAAGTCTACAACAATTTACTGCAGCAAATGATGGGGTCACCTCAGGAAGAAACGTGAATTTTTAGAAAATAAGAAATAAAGAGCATCAAATATGCTTCTAAATGACCTTGGTAATCCAAAAGCATCCTCTACGCATTCTCCATGCCACTACATATACCAAAAGAAAAATGTAGACCTCATCGTTCCACCCAAAGGTTGGGCATTGAATTCACTATATAATTGTCTTGTAAAAGAAGCATGAATTCACTATAGAATTATGTAGTGAAAAATGTATGGAGTATGACAAAAGAAAACAAATTTTTAATAGAATAATTCACCATAATTTCGGGATACACGAGTAAATAAATAAGGAATTATAATAAATAATTAAGGTAATTATTTAGTTAAAGAAGCATGGGAATGGCAAAATAATACTATAAAGCTGTGAATAGAAAAAATATACCATAGTTTCAAGGTAAATGAGTAAATAAATAAGGGTATGCCTATATTGTATGTAATATTAGCAATAATAAATACACCCCAGGACATTGGCCTATATAATTATTGGAGAAATAGGTGGAAAGTCAAGGGTAATAGGTTCTGCTGATTTTGATTTGAAATTCACAAACTCCTTTTGTAGATTGAGAGGTCTTCAAGAAAGGTTGTTGTGTACTTGCACCTTGAAAGGAGTGAAGTAACGTTGAGCTTGATGTGGCCATTTTTACGGTTGAGCGATTGAGACACTTAGTTGCTATGCAATTTTTCCTAGTTTAAATGTCATTTTCATATGTTTAAACCATTCATTTGTCATCCATCATATACTTCTTTTCAACAAAGAGGGTAGTATATCATGATACTATCTAGTTGAAAGACATAGGAACTTGGCAATGTCAAAAGACATATTGCATTGTTTGTTCCTTCTTATGAATGACACATTTGTCATTGTTGAAGTTATTCACCATTAAGACTATGATGTATGGTGAGGCAACCATGTCCTCTGTAAATTAAAGAAATTTGTGATTATCATACAACCTGACATTTTTCACCCATCAATCCTCGGTATACCACAACTTATGTATCTTATGCACATGTTGGGTAGGAATCCAGATTAATCTTGTCTTACATGGTTTTTGAATTCCCTAAGGATAATCGGAAAAACAAATTAGAAATTTTTGTATAATAGTTGGTAACTTAATTCAATACATGTAAACAATTGTTAGCATTCATAAATTGAGGGGAGCTAATAGATAGAGGTAATGAACTGTTATATTAAATTGAAGGTGTTAGACAATAGGATCGAGGACTTCTATTCGATTTTCATATTTTTGGAAAATGAATTAATTTAGTTTAATTTCATTCTTCAAATCAATATCTACCTAAATATGGAAACGATCTCGGTGTGCTTGATCCTCTTTCTTTAACATCTTTTAAATACTCCTTTAAACATGTCTAATATATTCTAATTGATGAAAGGAATTTTATCGACCCAAACTTGCTCGGTAAAGTTGATTGCCGTTCCCAAACGTTCTCAGTAAAATTGACTCCGCCTTAAGGAAGCTTTCCCTTGTTCCAAAACATTTGCTTTCGGGAATAGGTCTATCATCCTCGTTGGCGACCTTCGCCAACTTCCACCTATCATGGACATACCTCTATTTTCCAAAAATTCCTACGAGGCTAACCTATGGAAAGGCTTCACGACAACCATCTCCCTCAATGTAATCTTCAAGCAACATGGTTCCACTTCTGCACAAGCATCATTTTGGAACTTATTGCTCAACATTCATACTTCTCTCCCTCTCTTTCAAGATTGGGAGATCCTTCTGTCAGGAACGCATTCTTGCCTTTCTGAACAAGAAATCATTGAGTTCAAAGATGCCCCCCATATTTTTGCTAAAAATGACCTGGTCAACAACCACAACCTTCAAATATTAAAGTCCCTTAACTCTCCTATGGCTAGATCAATCCCTCTAACCATTAGACATGATGACTTTAGAGAGGCTGATGATGATCAATTGTGTCACAAAGTTGTTTGAATCAAACAAAAATTCATGCTTTCTACAAACTTGTCGGTGGAAACATGAATTTTCAATAGTGTTATTGGCTCTGTCATTGGCATAGTCAACAAATGCTCCTCTGATTCCTCCTGGTTTTCTTTTATTTGTTATCGTCATATTTGATCGATACTCACATCCTCCTTGGGATGAAAACAACCCCTTCCACATTCTTGTACCTCCATTTTCTAAAGGTAATTGAGGACAACTACTTCTTTAAATGGCATGGGCATTTTCAACCCACAAATATCAAGGGCTTACTCTGCAGTGAACCACTATTGACATAGGAGGAATATAAAGACAAGGCCTAACCTTCACAACTATATCATGAGTTCCCTCATTGTCGGCCCTTCGTACCTCTCCTCCTTTTTCATTCAACCGCTATAGAAAAAGTCCTTGCACCTCTACTTGATCACTCTTAATAGAGGAATCTTGCCTTCGATCCCTTCCTTCATCTCTCCTCTCTTGGACTCATATTTTGTTGCTCATTTCTCATTTCACCATGTTCATCCGGTTATTATATACCCACCTGCAATTATGTTAGTCTTTCCTTACATATTTAACTTTCCTTCCACTCACTTTCACCTCATACTTTCGGCGTTTTCATCACACACCCCCGTGCGATTCTTAGTTACTAATCCAATCTTGCCAAAAAGTAAGTTGTGCATTTCCTGAATCAAGTCTCATTATGTGTTTATTAAAGCTATATATATTACAAATTGGGTTTCAATCTCTTTTAGCTCGTTCTTTTCAATAATATTGCAATGTTATTGATTATTAATATTTTGATTATTATCATATGTCCAATGATATTGTTTCATAGAGAAATTAGGTTGTATAGACATGTAAACATAATTCTAGATTACATATAATAGTATTGTAATATGAAAACCAAAAATATTAACAAGTAGTGTAGTATGGTTTTTTCAATTCTTGCAATGTCTAACTAATTGTATATTGCGGTGGACACTATCTTCAACAATGGTGAGAGCATTACAGACATAAGCATTGCTTGTTATCTAGTATGTTATCAAAAGATGTTAACTAGGATTTGTTTTTGTTTTAGTAGAGGAAGAGGACAGAAAATTATGGGTAATGTAACAAGCATGGTGTGTAGTAGTAGTTTTACCTTAATTTTTATTTGATAGATCAACATGTCCAATGTTATCGCTTTCATCTAGAGTCAATTTTCCTTCAAGAACAAATCCTCACAATAAGTATATTGTGGAAGTTTTATTTTTTAAGTACTCATCATGTGATGTATCCGATGATTGGTACAAGGGTTTTGAGTGGAAGACCGGATAGGAAACATTTATGTTTTTATTTCTCATGGTTTTCATATTGCATACTAGTTGATGTTTGTAGCCAAATGGACATTGTTGTTGCTTGCAAGCAAGGCAAGTAAATGAGGCTTGCTTGTATAGCTTGAAATCTTTCCACTACCAAACCACATTTTTGCAAATTATTTCAAAGGGTTATGAATATATGTGTGTGCATTGCGCACGCGCACGTGTGTACGTCGTATGTATATATATATATAGATATATACATATACACATACATATATATATATATATATATATACATATATATACATATATATATATATAGATACATACACACACACACATATATATATATATATATATACATACATATATATATATACATACATACATACATACATACATACATACATACATACATACATACATACCTACATACATACATATATGTGTGTGTGTCTGCGTATAGATAATATATTGTCTACGTAGATAATATAAGTATATATATACATGTACACACACACGTAGAACCTAGATAATATATAATAATATATTGTACGTAGATTATATATATATATATTTATATCACACACACACACACACACACACATGTTGGCAATAGAAAATATACCCTATGCCTATAGAAAGAACAATTTACAGTTTTAATACATTCTTCATAAAATGAAGTAAAAGTGTGTTTTCGGAGGAGTGGTGTAGGTTAATTTGATGCCAGAAGTTGAAAATGCATAAAGTAAAAGGAGCAAAATTATTGTAAAAGGAAGGATTTTAGTTGATCTCTTTATTGAACATAAAATTGGATAGTGAAAAATAGGTTACCTAAGTTGTTTTGTTTAAGGTTATTTTTAAGTCCTCTAGTGCTTTTTCTATCTTCAATGGTGGGATAAATGTTGATTTTTTGGTCTTCAAAGATTTGTCAATTCCATTGTGTTTCACTATATTTTTGAACAAGTAAATTCTATAATCATTTTTTGAGTTCTTTTTATATTGTTGCAAATAGAGATGTGTATGTCCCAAAGAGGTAGAGCTGCAAAATCAGAGTAGAAAAATGGAGTCAAAAGCAAGAAAAGTCAGGAAAAAGGCATGGCATGACAGGCACATTAAGGATAAGAAGTTTTTGGTTGGGAAAATGGTACTTCTATATGATTCAAATTTCTTGTGCCATCCTAGAAAGCTTCAGTTGCATTGGTTGGCACCGTATGTTATAACTTTCATGCTTGATTCAAGAAATTTCAGTTAGAAGCCTTTGGATGGAACACGGTTGCCCGATTACTTTAACGGGAGTAGGCTGAAGCCCTACTATAAATAATTTTTCTTGGTGTTTTTAATAAGTAACTATTTCCACTAAGGCTAGCTTTTTTTAATGCATTTCAATTATATGTGTTTCCTTTATCATTGTTATGCTTTGTCAATTTAATTCATTGTTGTGTATACTAATTATGTTTGTGTGCCGAAAATGATTACTATCTAAGTGTTTTCATGCGCAAAGGCCCACACATAATTTTAGTGTGGGGTGGAGTATATACAAGATCCAAAGACCTAAGTTAGAAAATTTTTAGAAGAAGGGCATGCATAAAATAGAAAGTTATACAAGTACTCAAGGGAAATATATAGATAGAAAAATATTACTCATAATTACAGACAACTTATGGATGGATGCACAATGTAACACAAGGTAAGTTGCAGCAGTGGAAACTACTTAGAAGAAGGCACATTGGCAAAGTACTTCGGCACATGAGGGCACGCGGAAGAAAGTCTATGGCCAAAAAGTAGGAGCACTAGAAGGTTATGACTGTGGTGCGGAGATAAGTAGCGTGGAAAAGTTTCCTAAATGATGAATTAATGTTAGGTATGGTGGTAGGTGGAGAGAAATAAATGTGGATTTTTTGGGGAAGCTATATAAGGCAAGTATGGTAAAGTGATTTTCACCTTTTTTTGATCAAAAGCATAAAATCGAGTTGATCACAATCGATCTAGTGGATGAGCTATGAAGTGGGGAGAGCTAAAATTAGTTGTATTTGTCAAATCTATCCGAGAGGTAATCTTGTGCTCCGTTTGGTAAAGTGTTTGAGTGAAGCAAAGGCATGTGGGGAAGAATATTGACAGTTAGGGTTTGGTGTCGAGCTATGGAATGCGAGTTAAGTTATAGATCTTAGAGCAAGTAAAAGAACACACATTTTTAGTAGATATACCACTAAGAAGAGCACCTGGACCTAGTACAAGGGGAAAGAAGAAAAAGGAAGTTGAGGTGGAAGTTGATGACACTCAAGAGAGTAGGTTTTTTGGAATGTAATACCCAGAAGGTGTTTTCATGGGCCACGATTGGGATTCACACATTCACCTTTGTAAGGTTAGTGATTAAAACCACAGAACAAGGATACCATGGAGGAATTGGAGAAATTACTTGTGGTAAAGACGTCGAAGAGAACATTGGATGACATGGCGGTCTACAATGATGCGGGTGAAAATTTATTGGCCAAGGTAGGAGTTTTACAGCTATATGAGCTCCCATATTTTGGAAAACCGAGAAACTATACTAGTGATTCAAGAGTAGAGTTCATGAGGACTTATTCTATTTTGGTAGGCGTCGAATGAGGATCACCGCACCTCGATTGGAAGTTTGACGGAGGCTAAGGAATTTGGGTGTTGAGTTAAGTAGTGACCTCACAGATAAGGAGGCCATAGAAAAGACAAAAAGGTGCTTGGATACCTTAAAGGAGGGTGAGAGATGGACATCCCAAAATTACAGGAAGTATCTAGTTATTTAGGTAGCATCCCATCCCCGAAAATTTTAAACAATCAAGAGCACCTTTGGTTTTAGGTAAAAAGGATTGGCTCCATGTTGTGAAGAATATGACGAGAAGGTGTCGTCTATAATTTATCAAATTTTATTGCTGAGACAATCATTAAGGAAGCATAGGAAGGTGAGAAAATCAGTTTTGGCGCTATACTTCTATCATTAGTCTGTATTGAAATTGGAGTTCCCGATGGGCCAAAAGACAATATATGGCAGTTTCATGAAGAGAATAAGTCCTTGGCTAAAATATTTACCAACTACACTTGTGATGGATTAATGAGTGGACCCTTCAAGCAAAGGTCAGAGATGTGGTATGAGCACCATGCGCACTGCATTTGAAGAAGAGTGGAGGATACCCAAGGAGGTACCTTCGGTATTAGATAAACAAGTACAATTTGCAGTGTACCAACACTTATGTATTAGGTGCTTCAAGATGAAGGATGGAAAATGGGGCCCTTGGTGTAAGTTGATATATGCCTTCACTTGTGCATTATTTCCAAACATCTGTACATAGATTCTCTAATGCATGCTTGATTGGTGTTCAATCCGACAAGGTAGATTCGACTACCACACTTTGAGGAAATATTACATTTATCCTGGTAAGACCACGTCTATGAAAGAATGATTTCACATGATATTCACATGAAGGCTATAATTTTGGCCATTGGAAAGATGGGCATGGATCTGGTATGTATATACTTGAAGCCTAAATTGTAAAATGGTAAGTATTTGGAGAATGAATTCAATCTCCCTGACCCGCCCAAGGAAAAACATACTGTGGGAACTTTAGAGGAAGAAGATGTTTTGCCCATTGAAGAGGAAGAAAAAGAGGAAATTCATGAGGATAGTGGTGGCCTGGAGCATATGGCCATAAGGTACCCTACAACTAGAGAGAAGAGAGAGCACGAGGTGACCCCTCCATTTCAGAACCAGAGGATGAAGAACTAGAGATGGATGCCCTAGAGACTGATGCAGAATAGACAACTGAGAAGCCTCAATTTAAAAGGGTGATAAGAAGAACAAAGGTGAAGACCGTGGGAATATCACAACCCCTAAAGATATCACCTAGGATTTCCCTCGAATTTAGGGCCGGAAAAGAAGAAAAGGAGCTAGTAAATAATGAAGAAGGATGAGAAGGATGAATCCGGGGAAAGCCTGCCAGGCACTCCAATATAGCCCGAGAATATAGAAGATCCTCGAGGAGAGGAAATTAAGAATATTGAGGAGGATATGAAGGATACATGAACAAAAATAGATAAGGGCAAGCCTTTAGACGCACCCCATACTACACCAGAAGGTAAAAGACCAGTACTAGATTCGGGTGACCATGTTACAAAGTGTAAGCGAGCCATGTAGGAGAAGGAGAGAAAGGATTATGAGACCCATGTTGTTGGGTATGTAAATGACCCAACCAAAATCATACGTGCTAGGTTCCAAATCATGTTGTAGACCAAGGATTTTTATGGTGGGAAATCATGGACGAAGAGATGGCAAACACATGCACACACAAGCAATTATCTTGGTCTATGCAGACTCATATGGATGAACCTGATTTTGACATATGTGAAGAGTCACGTGTTTCACGTAGAATGAATAAATCACCCCATGTCGGGAATGTAAATGTCGAGCCCACTTTCATGTCAAATGAGTAGGTGAGTAATTCTTTGGTGAAGGTATCTACAAAGGTTGTGTGTAGGAACATAGATAAAGTGGAAACCATTCGGGCCTTGATAGTGGATAAAAAATATAAGGATAAAGAGATAAAGCACCTAATAGTAGAGAAGGAAAGGGATGAGGAAAAGGAAAAATATTTGGTTACCATGGTAGAGGAAGTTGGGGATGACATTTTGAAGGTAATGCCACACCTGGAATCACAAGTTCTAGAAAATTTTCCTTCTATGATGCATTACATACACACACTGGTGAAGATGGTAATGGATGAAGGACCTATGCATATGCCTACACAAAAGGATGTTGTAGAGGAGGTAGCAAGGGCCAAGGCCACTATTGTGAGGAAAATCACAAGTTATGAATCCTTGTTGAAGGCCCTAAAGGACAAATTGAAGAAAATAGATCTGGCCCTAAATATGTGTGCGGTTCCAGATGCAATTGTTAGGACAAGGAACATTGAAGAAGATAACGAGGTCTTAAAATCAATGAAGGATGAGACACTTGGGTGGGTAGAAAGGCTTTCTCTAGTAGAAGAAAAGTGTAAAGCGCTTACAGACTCCCAAGAACCACACATGGATACAATGAAAGAAATTGGGAAACTCTCGTTACATGGAAAATGGATTACATGGGGGTGATCTATAGTATGCATAACATTGTTAGGATATTATAGAATGAAAAATAATACATGACTCATGATGAGTTGGAATCCATAGTGACATACATCTTAGATAAAAAGGAAAAGCATTGAGTGATTGGAAAACATTAGAAGCAAAAATTAAGAGTGAGTATCGAGAGTTAATACTACTGTAGAGGATTAGAGCATAGAGTAGTTCATTATTCATTTTAATCCATGTACTTATTTATTCTTTCATTCCTTATTCTTTATTTTTGGAGAGATAAGTATGATTACCCATGTTGGGGGCGGAAATGACATTAGTGTGGGGTAATGTTAAGTTGAGGAAAATACATCTCCATGATGAAAGCACATAAGGTTTGGGGACATGGGAACAGGTGCGCAGGATCACATGTAAGTATTCTTGAACAGAGGGCGTGCCTAGGAATAGTTGGAAACATGACTTAGCCGTTTTTAGCGAAAGGCTATTTTTAGACTTGGTGTACCGAGCATGCAATGACATGAAGGCTTGCGAGCCACACAAAGGCTATTTTGGACAAGTAGGAGTTCGAGTGCCATGCAAATTATTTGGCTAATAATAGGATTGTACTTAGAATTAACTATAAGAGATCTATTATTAGCACTTGCATGCTTTGTTATTCCCTTATATATGTGCATGGTTGTTATTAGCATGTAGCCTATTTTTGGAATGTGCATATGCGGTGAAGGGAAAGTCCCCACCCCTATAAAAATGTATTGATTTGCAGTTTAGATATATTGTTCTATTGTAAATTTATTTTGTTGGTTTGTATGCGTGTGTGACTCTTGATGACATTATTATTATGTATGAGGATTTTTTTTTACAATACTTAATATGATGAATCTTATTGGCTGGATATTGGTGTTAGATACAAATGAACATGGATCTTACATAGTAAATCTCATCATAGTCATTGTTTAGTTAATCTTTCTTATGATTAAGATCTAGATCTGGTTTATGCACTATGGAAAATTTACTATCCTTTATGATTTTGGATAAGCATCTCTAAAGAGGGACCCGGTACCCTTGCGCGCTTTGGGTGAGCGCTCGATTGGCCTCTGGGTGATGTGTCGGTGCGCCTTGGGATTTGTGGGTATATTCTAGGCTACATCACGTGCTAATACATTTTGTGTATTTTAAATAGCATACGTAAACATTAAATAACCTATGGTCTTTTCCATCCTTATTCTACAACTCCTAGCTCGGCCAAATTTCCTCTCAAAATATGATTTGTTAAATATATCTATTATAAATGGTGTGTTGAACATATTGATTATTACACTAATTATTTAGGATTGGAATGCTTCCATTTACATCTTTCATATAAGGTTTAATTTTATTAATCATTTTATCCTCATATTTAGGGTGTTAGTTTAGGATCTCAAATACTTTGTGTTACATATTGAACAATATGGGTAGGGAAAATGAGTTTGTAAACCCAATTTGGAAGATAAGTTGCATGGAATTTTAGTGGAACGTTATTAATATAATAAACATTATCTTAGTATGCAAGGAAAAAAGTATATATTTACTTTATTTGTTTGAGAAATGTTGTGAATTCTTAGAGTAAAATGATTGAAAGGTGTTCTTTATCAAACCCAAATATGAGAGTTCCAAAATTCAATTCTTATAATTTTCTTCGTAGTAAAATTAATTATCTTTGGTGGTGTATTTTCCTCTTTTTTATCTTATCCAATGGGTTTGATTTCCGTCATTTATGTTGCATGCTACTTTACAATTTTGGATGCATTTTAAGTTATCTCATCAAATATTCAATGTGTATGCATAGGGAAAAGTTATGTTGTGCACGTGTAATTAATTTTTGGCATACTATTATTGGCACATTTGTTAATAAAATGTATCATTTTCTCTCAAAGTTTCTTATTGGTAAATGGCCATTCTCTCTGTAGATAATACAAAACCTATTAATGGAAACCCCTCCTTCATTACTATATCCTAAACAAGTTCTAATGAAAGCTTTTCTAGTCCCCAAAGAGATCCAATTGCTTTAAATGACCTCCCATATTCATTCTTACCCTAGGTTGCTACAGAGGAGAGTTTCACCTATGGTGCTCAACATAATTTTATAACAGCAATACAATCTATATCAACTACCATTGCAGTTGCATATTCTGACATTTTTTGTACGATATCAAAAACTCTATTTCCTTCCCATGTGATTTCTAATAGTGATTTCATGTTATGTTGTCCCTAATAAATAAGGTTGATGAAAAATACCTCGACTTGATGCATTATACAAATTCCTCCATTAATTATGATATTCCCAATACTATAATGGTGGTAATGAGTAATATATTATATATGTGTTTAACGATTACCTTTTTGGTATGTAATGTTATGCCATTTCTCATCCCGACTACATATTCCTCATGTGTTTATATTATCCCAAACATAGATATCAGGTCATACCTATACTTTTAATACACACGTTATTTACTTTTAGTACACTTTATCCTTGGATAAATATGTTGTAACATTTTCTCCTATGTATAAGTAAAGTACAATAACTTACAAAAAAATTTCTCATTACCTGCATTTTAGTCTCCCCGCATAGTGTTCCTCTCCTACATTTTCTCCTATTTGTACTATTCGGGTGTTATTTACTATCAAAAATATATAACGTTTTAATATTTAAAATGTTAAACACCTCTTTTATGTTCACATATATTCAGATATATTCCTTGCTTTGAGTATTTGTTACATACTTTAAAATTTGTGCATGCTTTCCTCATCATGTTTCACACCATGTATTGTGCAAACTACATTGGAGAGGATATGATGGACTATATACTATCTTAAACTATTTCAAATTTTTGTGAAGTAAAACTAATTGGGTTGAGTATTTGTGTGTTTCATTTGGTGAAATACTCACAATAGCTCTTGATGACAATCATGTCTACATATTCCTAACATCATTTGTCACCGATTCATAAGAAACTTAGAATTAAAGCTTTGAAATGATTAATTATTTAGCCTTTAAGAAACCCAAATCAAATAACAATACAAATACTAGGATTGACTAATTTAAAAAAACAAAAAACATAGGGAAAAGAAAAACATTAACATTAGATTAATTTCCCTTGTGAATGTAATGTTTTGTAACACTCCATTGATATGTACACATAATGTGGTTAAGTTAGAGAGGAGAATGTGCAAGAGGAAGTGTGGAGCTACTACTCTAAAAACCTATCGGGGTTGTTAATAATTATTAATGATTTTAATCGTTCACTTTCATTTGAATTTATATTTGATTAAATCTCTTTCCTAATAAACTTTTCACTCTTATTCTCTTTGGTGTAGCTTGTAACCAAGATTCTTCTAATTTTTAGCGTTCAACAAGGATTTTATACGCTAGAGAACTTAGATTTTGCTAATATGAATTTCAATGTTCATGTTGAATCTACCTCATAATCAACACAATGATTTAGATGGGTTTGAAGTTCGTTGATGGAATATAAAGCACAAGGTATGTTATTGTCCTTGGAAAAGGACACATTAGAAGTTCAAATTGAGATGATAACATCAAGTTCAAATGGATTTAGTGGACAAGGAGATGAACATCAAATAAAATAAAGGTCGTTGTATTCAGAACCGATGCTTACATACATACAACACTATCTAATTCATCGGAAGGCGTTTACTTTGAAGAAGGCATTGCTAGAAAGTGTCAATTTCCAACAACACACTGCATATAACATTTTATTTTGATGGAATTAGATATTATCCGGAGGGAGGAGGTCTGAACCAAATACCAATGCAGACTGTACATGTTTTAACCTTTCAAAAAATAATGGACAATAATCGTGCCAGTGCAGCTACTCCACCCACCCTCCCAGCCGCCTACTCCATAGTCCCATCTGTCTCCGATACTACGTATGCAACACACTGCATAAATACGTCCAGCAATTTGTAATATTAAGTCCAACAATTTGCAATAAATACAATTGGATTTTTCCTTTAATTTTTGGATATTACATCTAGCAATTTACAGGGGACATATAGCCGCCATTATAACTCTGTAATCTGCAAGATTTCCCTCCTACATGCATATCCAATCAATGACTCTAAAATTGTTCCTCTCATAACTGTTAGTTGTTGAAACAATAGTGGATCTATTGTAGTTGTCTTTATGTGTTTGTTTTCTTCTAGTTATTGTCCTTCTCTTACAGGACTGCTTAAACTATCTCTGTCTATAAATACACCCCTACATTTTTAATTTTTCATCCTGCACCATCTCCATTGGATTAATTTTTCCATCACTTGCAACACCCTTCTCTCCTCATATACACCATAGCTCAGAAATATAAGAGGTTTGTAAATTATATTTTTGTTGCTATGCCATTGTGGCCTTTCTATTATGCTCCCTTTATATAATTAAGTCATTATTTTCTTTTTTTGCTTTTTGATATCACATAACCAAACAGTTTCAAAGAGTAGCAACTACCCTATCTTGATATCACTTCAACAAGAGCATGCACCTTTGATAATCTTATGGACCTACTTTTCTACTCCTGTAGGACACATCTTATTTGTCTGTTCTTTTTGGAATCTTTATCGATTGATCGGTCTAAGGATCTCATATTTTAAGAGTTGAATATTGGTATTCCGGTTGAACTTCCTTGAACAATAGGAGTTCCTCTTGTTTTCCTTATGGACTCTTGAACTCGGTGCTTCTATGAAGATAGGATTAATTTTTCCTACCCTTGTAATAATGTGATTTGTTTTCCTATATCTATACTTCCTCAACGAGCAGCATGTAGCTAACTGACCATACCCATAGAAATCATTTTCCTCTGAAGGCCACATTTTCATGATCAAGAGGCTAGGCAAATAGACTCTATAGGTCAAAAATCACCAATTTTTGGTTATGTTCTTTCACATATTTATCTTTTAGAGGCTCTAAAACCTTTACAACTCGCGGGGGCATATTTTTCTTAAATTTAACTTGCATTATTTCTCCTTGTCTTCAGGGACTCCTCCAGTCTCACTGTCCTATGCCCACACACACTTTTATTAGAATGTAAATTGTGAGTTTAGTAAATTACGAGTTTAGTCCCCATGTCTAGAAATTTTCTTATATTCATGACCTTGAATTCACGTGGTAATTTGTCAACAATATTTTCACCTTTGATTTGGATTTTCATGTCTCCACCGATCATATTTCTTTTCTCTTGCTCATTTAAAGTAATCACAAATATTCCTCCACAAAAAAGTGTCTTAATCTACCTTCAAATGACTGTAAACCACAACTTTCTAAAAGTGTGTGCGCTCTTGCAGTATTATTCTTTCTCTTTTTGGTTTGAAAAATATTTACATACACCATTCTCACAAACAATGTTCATGAAACTTCTTCCTGAAAACTATTATTATTCGGAAGGCTTCTACTTTTAATAATCCCTTGCTAATGACATCTATATATTATGTTACCTCAAATTGGATAATCAGATAGTAATTTTCTTTGCAATTTCAGTTTCATCGAGCCAATGTTTTTTGCAATGTTTTGAATTCTTGAGCGATTCTAATGAAAATAATGTACGGAGCATTTTTCCTATTGAAATGTTGTATTTACTACATCTCCATCTCAATTGCATGACATTCACTAAATATCATGGTTTGTCTTTGGACTAACCATTATGAATGCTTGTCTATAAAACTTTTCTTGTAGATTTATACATGAATAACTTAAAGACAATAATAATAAGACTATAAACAGCTCCATTATTGTTAGATTATGTTGTTGTGCCATGTGCTGCTAGAGACATGGGTTTCCTTACTATTGGTGAGTTCATCCCATTTGACTGGACATATTTATATTTGATTACAGGGTGCAAAGTCTTTTTAAATCAGACACCCCAAATATACCAAGAATTTGAATGATTGATAATATTTTTTAGCTTATTTGCACTGGTAGATTAATTTCCCTTAACGATAGATTGTTACTTGGTCAATCAAATATACAATTGGCCTCAATTTGTTTGTGTACTTGTGGGTATACATGATGGGGACTTATACTACATGTTCTAGAGATACAATCTCCGAATGACCAAATGTTATAGATGAAATGTCTAGGATTTGGAGTATGCAAGCTCAAGATGTCTTGTTATCACGTCCAACATAAATTATTCTACAATATCTCTTTTTCCCACCTTCAATGCTACACAAATTATTGAAATTTGTGACATATATATGTATATGTATTTTTGTACTTGTCAGTAGAAAAATGTTTTATACTAAACAAAGTTGCTTGCTATTTTCAGGTACTATGGCCACTCCAAATGGAAGTCCATCCATTATCACGATATGTGATGATACCTCCGTGCCATTCTTTTGTTGTAAATTACATGCTCAACCATTTTTGGTAGGATATCGAGTCTCTAATCCCATCAACGATGGTTTTTGATAGTGATTTAACCGGTCTTAGACATGATGCACAAGGTAGATGCAACATACCTTAGGCTTCAAGCGTTGTACACTTTCCTTCGTGCGCTAAGCTATGACCGATACTACTACTGGGGGCGAGGAACACTACATTAGAGTTGCATTCAATGCTTACCTTGCATCTCTATAATTTTATCCCCTACCTCACCCCTACTATGACTTTGCAATGCTCATACATATGCCCACCTCTTTTATACTAACCCACAGAAACCTCTTTTTGAAGGACTGACTCGAAAAACCTATACTTACATAAATATGTTGTACTTGTTCCATTTTAAAACCCCTGACAAAAGTTTTGTATATTCCTTTCATGAGATATACATTATAGTTTTGTACATATGTTTCGTACTTTACTTTGAATGAGCATGAAAATTGTTGTGTTATATGAACATCTTCCCCACTGTACATATCTTTACGTGCTTATTTTCTAAAAACACTTTATGTGGACAATAAATTGGTTACCACACTTTATGGTTTAGCATGCGTACCCCCTCATACTTTACGTTAACTCATTTGCTAATTCATTTCCATTTTATTTTATTGTTTAGGAACCACCACCATCATAGGCTCCATTGCCTCCAACGTTGTGCCTCCCCAACTGGCCATACACATGCCAACATCCCGCACTAATACTTTGGCACCAACTACTCATGAAGGACACCTGTAGAC
This sequence comes from Taxus wallichiana var. yunnanensis, assembly GCA_018340775.1. Lineage (NCBI taxonomy): Eukaryota > Viridiplantae > Streptophyta > Pinopsida > Cupressales > Taxaceae > Taxus > Taxus wallichiana. Next base: position 645,766,382 of record CM031241.1, on the reverse strand, counting down.
TACATGCAACTCATGCCAATAAAATCGTTAAATCCTTACCAAAGCCTTTGGACTATTGAAGGCAGGGTCATCAAAAAAGGCTACCTAAACAAATATAGCATGGACAAATGCACACAGGCGGGTTTTAGCTTCGACATTATCGAAAAAAGCAGTTCAGATATAGTGGTGACTTCTTTTGACCAAGCTACAACTTCTTACTACAACCAAATACAACTAGGTAAAACATACACAATCAAAGGAGGCACCTTGTGGACTGCAAAAAAAGATTACAACAACTCCACAACTCCTTGGGACATCATCCTAGACTTGGACTCCTCTGTAAAACTCAGTACAAATCAGTCCAGTGGACATACCGCAATATCTTTTCCATTTCAAAACAATAGCAGAAATCAACTCCTCCCCACCAAATCCACCATTGACCTACTCGTTATTGCACTATCCATTACTGCCCCCTCCACTATAAAGAAAAGTGATAGTACTTTCAACCACAAATGCACAGTCCTACTTAGTGATAACTCGACACTATGTATTGAGGCAACGTTATGGGGTGCTTTTAGTGACAATGAGGGCAAACTTCTAAGTGAACTATGTGCTTCACAGACACTAGTAAGACCAGTTCTTGCAATTAAGAGAGTAAAAATTACATCTTTCAAAGGAACAACATTAGCCACGGGCCCTAATACACAAATCTTCATAGATCTTGATATAACTGAGGCTCATGCACTGCGTGCATGGTTTACTTCACTCGAGTCAACAACTGCATATCCTTCGGTGAGTATTGAAAAATTGGGAAACCGATATCGCGGGCATAAAATCCTCCTTGCAACTAGGTAAAACACTAACCTTCTCCACCGCAACAACAATTATACACATGAATATCTCCTCATTTAGCTATCCAGCTTGCACATCAATTGTTAACAACAACCAATGTAAGAAAAAACTTGAGCTAACTGCAAACTCCTCTTGGTATTACCAAAAATGCAAGCATGATGTCTCTCATTGCGACTACAGATATGCATTACACTTCATCATTGAGGATGGCACAACAACAACATGGGTAACTTATTTTGATGAAGTTGCTACATCGATCATGGGTATATCAACACAGGAGCTACAACTTCTTGCACCAACACCCGACATGTTTTGGCTTGTTGTTAAGCCAATTATATTCCACCGCTACATGTTCAAAATATCCACGAAGCTAGAGGTCTACAAGTCAAGAGAAAGTGCTGCACGTTGTTTTGAGTTAAGGACATGACTTTCAACATGCATGAATCCCCACTAGATGCATTCCTCGCATCCCCTTAACTATGTATTGATGAAAAAGATCCTACACTATCTCAGAAAACATATTATACTATACACACACAATGTTAGGAACTTTCCAATACATACTTACCATACCACCTACTCCACATATAGGTTTTTTTGTAAGTTTGGTTTTATTTATATTTAAACACATTTTCTATGATGCACATGTCTGGGTGCAATAAAAAAAGTCACTTTATAACAAAGAATGCAAACACCATTGACATTATTAAACAAAAAATGATGTTTTGATATACATTGTTACACTTCACGTCAAACAAACAAAAGTACTACTATTTACATGCATTAACTATCTTCTATACCTAATTACTGTTACCATTTTTTCTCATTTTGCACAGGCCTGACACGAACTGAGAAAAATGCAAAGGCTCGGTTGAGGTATGCAGTCAACAAAAACAACCTAAATGAACATCATCATCATATAGCTTGCATGAAACGACAAAAGCTGAACACACAGGCACCAACCTATGTAGCCAACCATGTCAACCTTCTCGAAGAACACACTCCAAATAGGCATTCACTCCAAGATACACAACACCAATTCTACCAAAGATTAGATCACCTCCCACCTCCAAATGCATGATCATGTTGTAATTAATTATATGTTGGGCTACATATAAGGGTTTACAAAGGCATAATGTCGCGCAGATGCATTGTTGAAAAAGATGATCACCGCTTCTCAAGTTGGAATAACATGGACCTAGGCCCACAACCTAAGGTTTTATCCTCACTTACACAAGTTGAGGAAATGTTGATAGCAAGGGTTAACCCAATATTGCAGGTGACTCACACTATAGGTGGTCAATACAAATATAGGGGCCATACCATATGCTTCCCCCAAGATGTTTCATCCATAACTAAACACTTGCCTCACACGTCGTAGACTTGGACATCTTAATCATCCGAAGAATCGGAGCAACAAATAAAGCTTACGAATGCTTTGTAAGTAGATCTCGTGTTTTGGCTGCATTGCAATTCAAAATAGCTCATGACCCTTACTACAAGGATGTTGTCCTAGACCACACTACATTACATTCCCTACCACCTCACAGTACTGATATATCTACTTCCCTACCACACTTCAATTCAACTATCCTAGACAATGCTAAAGCAAAATCAGAAGTAGACCTTCTCCCAAGTTCCCCACCACATACCCATGAGCGGAAACCATCATCTTTTGTGTCCTCCCTCCCTCCAACCACTTCAAAAGTTGAGGAAATAACAAATTTCATTGAAGGAAAAAACAAACTCCACTACAGTCAATTGAGTGGCCACACATTGGTTCATCCAAATGATCAACGAATACAACACGAGGGTTTGATCCTATGGATTTTCCAACATAGTTCCCTACATGGTTTGCATTGTTCCACCAAACACGGATCAAAAGGGTTCACATGCATGAATACGCATTGCACCTAATGCGTTACCATGATAACAAATTTGGAAGCCATCCACGCTTTTGCTACTTCATTCTCAACATTATGTTGCACCAGAAGCCAATCAACATCTGTTGTTTTCACAAAAAAATATAGGGGACAACTTGCCTACCACAGTTTCGATGTTACACCAGCAACTTGCACACTACCCAAATGCCCACATTGCAGAGCAACTAATGCGCTTTGGGTCCAACTTTGAGGAACTAAATCATTTTGGTGCAAGCGCAAACATGAACTCACAGATATGATAACCCAACTAGAAAGCCCTACACTTTTCTTCACTTTAAGTGCAGCAGATACTAAATGGCCAGATTTACACAAAGTAATGCTAGGAACCCCTACGCCACCCACAACAATTGGCCAACAATGGAGAAACATGAACTTGAACATGCACCCCCATATCATCTCTGCATACATGGAAAAAATATTTACAATATTTTGCGAGGAGGTGCTTCAAAAAAAAACTACATTGCACCGACTACTGGTACAGGTGAGCTCACTACCACTTAGATTTTCATACAATACCACCCCTACCCCATTTACCAACATGGATCCTCTTTGTGAAAATACAGGTATGAATGGAAACACGAGGCTCGGCTCATATCCACAGGTTTATATGGCTTCCAAATGCACCAAACATGGAGGTCCTAGACTAGGACGACCCCCTTCAACTTGATGCGGCAAAGACTTTCTTCGACCAATTAGTAACTGCATGGAATCCAAGGGGCCCTGAGAGTGGAAAATCTAGGATACATCATTCGCAAGAAGATGACCCGTGCTTGTTAGACACATACGGGATACTTAAGATAACCCATGACTTATGAAAACTTGTTGAGACACGTGCAATGCCACAAATTTGTAGTGAGGCAAACCTTGCACAGCAAAAAAATGGGACACTTCAATGTAGATATAAAGCCCCTTGGCCACTCCAAGAGTATTTGAGTTTGGGCTTAGATGAAACAGGTAAAAAAAGTACACCCCTGCACGTAATGACGCACGGGTCAACATACACAACTCAGACATGCTAGCACTATGGCGAGCCAATGTTGATTGTTAGCCCATTGTGTCATGACATGTAGTCTTACAATACATTGAAAAATATGCAGCCAAGGCAGAGAAGAAATCAGAAAGCTACCATCACATGTTAACATGGATATCTAATGAAGTTAGTGTCGATCACCCTGCAAAGGCCCTACAAAAATTCCTCTCAGAAACTATTGTTGATCGGGACATTGGTGCACAAGAAACATGCCACATGTTACTAAAACTCCCCCTCTCCAGTTGTAGTTGAACATTTATTACCCTATCCATCGGTAAGCAGGTATTCAAACGTGTCCTCACAGACCTAGGAAACACATTACAATTCCCTTCATTCGTAGATGCATACATAAAATGCCCTTTACAATTGGAGAACACCTCCCTCTTTGAGGCTGCTCATTCCTAGTCCTACAACAACCAAAGGAAAGTTACTCAGTGGCTACAAAGAAGAACCCCTGTTGTTGTTCACGTATTCCCCTGATATTGTGATGTCCCCACCCCAGATGCGATACACTATGAGGATTTTTGTTGGACAGAGCTTCTGCTTTATAAACCCTTTTGACATATCCAAATAGACATTGGCATCTCTACATCTGAAATAACTAACCAATGGGGAAAATTGAAAAAATCCTATGTTTTACATCCCTTTACATGTACATAGAGCCACTACTCTAGAAGAAACTTGGAACAAGTAGTGACGACATAACATGGGATCTAATCTCTACATGGGACTTAACTATTTGAATGGGAGCATATAACACACAAACACCCAACACTCAATACAACAATTTATGATGTAGACATGATAGGCCTTCGTGACTTTGACATTAATCACAATTGGAAGGTACATTCCATCCCTACACTTAAAAAAGTGCACCTAAATTCATAGAGTCTTGCCCACACTGCGTGAAAATTCACTACCATTTGTTTCTCCACCTACCCAATTAGATGCTCTCCAACTATCATCAAAACAACACCTTGCATACTCAATTGTACTTTCCCATGCAACTCAACAAGGGAAACACCCACCATGAAGATGATCATTCAAGAACCTATTTGATAGAAAATCATACCTCATACAACGCATCAGAAATGGGCTTGAAAATATGACTAGAAAATTTAAATCTTCCCTCCTTGTACTAGCCCCAATAGGTATTGCTGCATTTAATATAAAATCATCTACTATACATTCTTCCCTATGAATACCCATTTCGACATGAAACCTCTTCAAGGCTAAGCCCTAACAATCTTCCAAAAGCCTTTTATGAGTGCCATACATTACATATAGAATAGATGAAATGAGCTTTATAGGTCCTACAATGTTACAAAACATCAAAAAAGGCTTTGTAAGAGGCATTCCCCAACATAGTAACCACGCATTCGGTAACTATTCAATGATTTTGGTGGGTGACTAGCCGTGCTCCCTCGGTCAACGATGTACCATGCCTTAGTGCAAATTCACAACACCCTAGATAAGTTATGGATCTACTTTTTAAGGAAAATCATATGGTGTGAATGCACAACATTGAGCTTTCCCAAAGTGTGGGACCTTTGCAAATGGGGAAAGCTCTCAAAGAAGGTTGGTTCCTCTTCCTAAACTACTCCGCCACAAGCTATTCCCAGGTGAGAAAGCTAATATAATCCTAATCTAACTTCCAAGGAGATAGGGAGAGAGATAAAAGAGGAAAAACAGAAGCCTACACTAAAACGGTGATACACCAAAGAAGGAAAATGTTGAACATCTATCAAAATTGCCATGGAACAAGAAGAGGTGAGCAATGGGAAGAATGGAAAGTGCATCATCGAGCCCAAGGATAGATTTCACACAGAAAATGTTCCAAAACTCCATGAACATAGCTCCAAACCTGTAATGAACATTCAAACATGCACAAATACCTACAATGAAGAGAGGCAAGAAGAAAACAAGCAAAAAAATGAGCAAGGATGGACCAATTTGGGATGCATCACAAAACACGTTTTTGTTGCTTTTCACCTTTGCGTGAGAACATCATTTTAATGGTAAAAGGAAAAATGCCATTACAGAGCGGGGAGGAGGTTCAAACTCCATTATCAGACCCTGGGGAAAAGAAGGGAGGCGAAGCAGTAGAAAAGATGAACAACTTTTACAAATGAGCCAAATCGGCTTTTTACAATGAAAATTTGAGCTCAGAAGGAGAAAACACGGGAAAGCATGAGAGGATGATTCAACCAAAATAAGGCATGTGCACCCTCAAAATTTCATTCCCAATGTTTTTGACCATCTTTGGAGAAGAATACAAGCCATACCGTATTAAAAATGGTGGTTGAAATGTCAGTTATGTTTCTCCTTCCTGTGCTGAGAGGTGTTTTTTTTTCTCTCTCCAAACCCCACCAAAACACAAAATTTATCCCTCCATCATGTAGATAATTTCAACAACTTTCCAATGACACTAAGAATGGGAAAATTCAAACTCGGATCAAAAGTTATGCCCTTCAAAACAGATTTAGGGAAAAACTAGGGAAAATTTGGTTGCATGTTATCGAAATTTAAAATTTTCCCACTTTTTGCATTTGGGAAAATTTTAAAATCTTTGCACGCCCGCCGCTACATGATGCCACGTGGCACATTTCCATCATTGGTCGCAAGTGGGATTTCCCGCCTCTTTTCCACCTTTTCGGCCTTTGGAAAATTTTCCAAAGAAATCTCACGCATGGCCCGAACCCCAATGACACAATTGATGTGTCATCATCGATTAGTGCGGGCCACCGCTAGTGGTTTTCATTTAAATCTTTTCCTTTTTTGCCAAAAGGGAAAATTTATCTAAATGGCTAGCCTCTGCCGATCCTAGGACACGTGGCATGTTGTGATTCGTTGGCGGTCCTTCGGGCTAAGATATTCCATTTGCACTCAACTTTGACAATTTTCTAAGTTCCTCCCACCGCTCTGGACACCGACGAGCCTCTGGACACGTGACCACTTTCTATTGGGTGGCGCAGCCTTCAGCCCAAAATTTTTCTTTTGTGCGCCCCACCAATACTTGGAATATTTTTCAAATTCTCTAACTCCCGCCATTCCAATGACACATAGCAACTTCTTATTGGTCGCGGAACTCCCAAGAGGAAAATTTCCTAAAAAATTTGTCCCTCCGAGCCATAACTCGACATGAAAAATACAAGGAGTTAGAGAAAAATTTTACCTTTCGGAAAGCTAAGGAGATCCTCTATCCAATGAAACCATTTCTAGAATTTTTGAGTTTCAAAAATCAAAAAAATTTGACCGAGGCACAAGGGAGGAAGGAATGAAGGGAGTTAGCCAAAAGATAAGTGACTTGGCTTATTTTGGATAACGAGTACCATTATATGCAGGAAACAAAATAGGCAGCTCCCTTTGGCATGCTTTTGATATAGTGATCACCTTGGACACAAAATTTAGGCAACAAGGATTAAACCCGACACAACTTGAATTCGAGTTATGTTGACCAACATCGAAATGCATAAAACGTTAAGGATTGGTCTCTTCTCATGTCACGTCAAAAGTCATGCGCAAGTCTACCTCAGAGCAATCCATCTTCACAACTGAGAAGCACCTATTTGCAACAAAGGACCTCGCAAGCAAGCACAATAAACAAATGCTAAAATCCTTACACGTACCAATTGCAATGAGCATCACAACAAAGCAAACATAACTCTGACTCAAACATCAATGACACTCAACTGGACCCAGTAGTTTTCCTATGCACCGGACAAGAGGTCATGTTGACATCTAACTTATGGGTTAGCTCAGGATTGGTTAATGGTGCACTAGGGCAAGTGACAGATGTCATGTACAATCTAGAAACACAACCACCGGACTTGCCATCCTTTTTGTTGTCAACTTCAAACACTACCAAGGGCCCCATGGGACATACTCAACCCAACCCACTTGCCCTACCCCTGTCACACGTGGAAATTGTCGCCAAATCCCACTAAAAATGTCTTGGGCCTCACCATCCAAAATCACAAGGCCTAACTCTTGACAAGGCCACAGAGACATCGAAATGTTGACCGTCAAGGACTAACATTCACAGCAATGTCAAGAGTTCGTGCCATCAAAGATCTACAAATCCTACCAGCTTTTACGTTTGAACGCTATGCAAGAATGAGATATACAAAGAATGTAAAAGCACACAAGGAAGAGGAGAAAAGACTTTGTAACACAAAATTGTCACACGACGTACAAGGCATGTGCACACTCCTTCCCACATCATACCCACAATAGTGTTCCCGGATCTTGGTTCCAACCTTCGTATTAAAAAAAAGTGTGCCACATTTATATAGACAACACCCAACTGTAATGCAATACAAATACAAGTCACCTTCAGATTGCATCCAAACCATATTGTACACACAAAATTCAAACCCTCTCCGGCGTAACTTGCAACTCATTTGCAATTGCTAGTTATAACATAGAAGAGGGTGAATATGCCACACATGCACCTGCGCCATATTGTACTATTACTGTCCTTGGTCTCCATATTTAGTTTCTTGGGTTGTGTGAAAGCTTTGCATCAAGTCCCTTTGGTGTGTGTGTGTGTGAAAAATATGGAGTCATGCAATTGGCACATGAAGTGTTTGACTAAATGACCAAATAAAATGTGGTTTTGTGATAACATTGATCATGGAATATGAACGAAATGGGTTTGTCAAAAAGGCCTTAGAAAATTTCCAACAATTGTAGTTAAGAGTTGTACAACTAGACCCCACATCCTTTTCCATCATCCTCCCAATCTGTGTCAAAATGAGAGCTTTAGCACATGACATGGACAACCATCAAAGCATAATGAAAAGATGATTTTTTCAGAAGTAGTTATTGGTCCCTTGTAAACATGTATGCAAAATGTGGAAGCATTATGTCAACTATTTGACAAAATTCTTCGAGCACAAAATTATTCATTCACAAGACCATATATCTCTATAGATCATCAATGAATCGATGGTCCTGCCATGTCCACGTAGACATTTATGAGGGTAAAAATAGGGAGAATATTGTGGACGTGGGAGCCTATTTTTAGACCGAAATTTTGCTCTTTAATGCTATCCACCTCATGAGAGTTTTGCACATGGTTTTGTAAACCATAGATGGTTTCTTTGTACAATAGGAGGTCTATAAATTGAAGGCTTGGAGAAGCAATTGGTGTGGTGAGTTTTAATCCTCCTAGAATTGTTTTTCGGTGATACTCCTATAAGAAACTTGCTCTGCAAGTGTATGTAATCTTGTTATTAGATTTGAAATACATTGAGTGGGCTTTTGGAGTGTGGAAGTTTTTTATCCGAAAGGATTTTCCCCACGTATATCGGTGTTTGTGTTTCGTTATGAATATGTTGCTTTGATATTTTGTAATCGCTTTTACTATATTGAAAGTTTTGCATAATATCTCTCCTCAAGATTAGCGTAGGAAGTTGTTCTGTTACTCTTAATTTCCTATCAAGTGGTATCAGAGCTTGATCACCTTTGGTTTCAGTTGTGGGTTGTTGGGTTTTTTGTGCTAATCTGGGTTTGAGTGGGAGCTTGTGCAGAGAATACTTTGTTATCTAGTTGCAGATATTTTTCAAATGGCAAGCACATCTGGGAGGATTGACGTAGAGAAGTTTTTTGGCACAAACTTTGAAATGTGGAAGCTGAAGATGGAAGATTTGTTTGTTGATCAAGATCTATGGGATGCGGTGGATGAGAAGGTCCATAGGCCTACGGATCTAGTTTTGGCACACAATATGATGTAATGGATAGAAAAGCTAAAGGTCTTATTATACTATGTCTTGCAGATTCGATCCTGATAAATGTCCATGAAGAATCCACTTCGGAGAAGCTTTGGAAAAAGTGGGTGATATATACCAAATAAGTCTCTTGTAAATAAGATTTTCTTGAGGAAGAAGTTGTTTTCCTTGAGAATGGAAGAAGGTGGACAAATATCTGAGCATCTGGAAACATTCAATATGTTGGTGACTTAGTTGAGCTCGGTTGGGGTTAAAATGGACGAAGAAGAAAGGTGCCAAATTTTGTTGGTTTCATTGCAGACTCATGGGACAGCCTAGTCATGGCCATTGGGAGCACTTCAGTCACTCTGAAGATGGAGGATGTTGTTGGTTCTCTACTCTCCGAAGAGATGAGAAGGAAGGTCTCTCTGAATGCCAAAGAGGCTTTGAGTGTTCGAGGAAGAACAAAAGAACGAGGCAAAGATGAGAAGAAGCGTGGCCATTCCAAGAATAAGGGGAGATCAAAATCCTGGTAAGTCCAAGGCGATATGCTGGAATTGTGGAAAATCTGGACACTTCCGAAGGGAATGCAAAGAAGAAAAGAAAAAAAAAGAAGAAGTATGATTCTAATTCTGATTCTAAAAAAGAAGATGGAGATGCCTTTATTACAGCTTTGGCCACTCGTGCAAGTGATAATGCATGGTTGATAGACTCAGGTGCATCTTTCCACATGATTCCTAACAAAAATTGGTTTAGTAAGTATGAAAACTATGATGGTGGTAAGGTGTATTTGGGTTATAATTCTTTCCTTGAAATTGTTGGTCGTGGTAGTATCCGGATGAAAGCTTTCGATGGTAGAATTAGAAGATTTGATGGTGTCTTGCATATCCCAGGACTATCAAGAAATTTATTATCCGTTAGCAAGCTAATAGATGCGGGTGTGCATGTACAGTTTTAGAAGCAGGTGTTAAAATCGTGAGAGGTCTATGGTGATAGAAGAGGAAGTAGATTGAGTACATTGTACCAACTTGATGCATGCGGTTGGAGTGCAATAGCACTTCAGATAAAACTAAGCCAGTAATTACTTCGCTGAAAAAGGAGAGGGTTTCCTCCTCTACGGATGGTCATGGCTTCTGGGTACCCAAGGGTGCTCTGTCTACCGAATCAAAATTACCTGCAGAGAAGACCATGTTATGGCACCAAAGGCTTGGCCACATTGGTGAGAAGGGTTTAAAATCCCGAAAAATAAGAACCTCGTTGAGGGGTTGAATGATTGCAATCTGGAGTTTGATTTCTGTGAGCATTGTATTTATGGCAAATAGATCCGCATTCGGGCTTTTACTCGTCTACTCATAAGTCTTCATGTATCTTAAATCTAATCCATTCGGATGTATTTGATCTGTTAAGGTTACTTCTATTGCTAAATCAGTTTATTATGTTACTTTCATTGATGATTTTACTAGGAGAACATGGGTATATTTTTTAAAGAGTAAATATGAAGTTTTATTTTAGTAAAATACAAGGAATTTAAGGCTATGGTTGAAACTCAAATCGGGAAGAAAATTAAGTTTTGAGATCGATAATGGCGGTGAGTATTACTCGCATACTTTGACTGATTTTGTATAGATTCTTTGGATTAAAAGACAAAAGACAACTTCGTATTCTCTGGAGCATAATGGAGTTGCAGAAAGAATGAATAGAACGTTGATGGAGAAGGCTAGGAGCATGTTGATTGGAGCTAGTCTAGAAAAGAGGTTTTGGGTTGAAGCTGTTACCACTGCTTGCTATTTGATAAATAGATCTCCTACATCAGCACTTGTTGATAAAACGCCAATGGAGGCGTGGTCGGGGAAAAAGCCTTCAATTAGACATCTGAGAGTTTTTGGCTATGAGGCATATGCACATGTGCCTAAGGAGAAGAGAACAAAGTTGGATTCTAAGGCTGTCAAATGTATCTTCATCGGATATGGCTATGGTGTGAAAGGATACAAGCTTTGGGATCCTGTTGCACAAAAGGTAATATACTCTAGAAGTGTTATTTTTAGAGAGATTAAATCTTCCTCGTTAATTTTCAGCCAGAACAACATAAAGAAAATGAACAAAAAAAGGATGTGGTTCAACTTCCTTCTACACCTGAGAAAGTTGAATCAAGACCCCAAAATAGACAAGAAGTTGAGGAGAGCTCACCAAGTTCTGAATTGTCAGAAAAGGAAGAAGAAGAGGAAGAAGTAGAAGAATCTCCACCTCAGCTTGTTCAAAAGTCTACAAGGCAAAGGCAACCACCTGAAAGGTATGGGTATTCTCCTGATGATTGGAAGTGTATATTTGCTTTGAGTACTAACATTGATGAATCGAGATCTGTACAAGAGGCTTTGGGTATGAATGATGCAAAGCCCTGGCAAATAGCCATGGATGAAGAGATGGCAGCCCTTAAAAAGAATGATACATGGGACCTTGTACCATTGCCAAGGTCGGAAACCTGTTGGATGTAAATGGGTGTTTAAGAAAAAGATTGGTTTAGATGGAAATGTTGAAAAGTATAAAGCATGATTGGTTGCGAAGGGTTACTCTCAAGTTGAGGGTATTGATTATGGTGAGATATTCTCTCACGTTACTAAAATGACATCCATTCGGTTTTTATTATCAATCAGCAGCAACATATGACATAGAGGTTGAACAAATGGATGTGAAAATTGCTTTCCTTCATGGTGACTTGGAGGAAGAAATCTATATGACATAGCCAGAGCACTACATGGTGAAAGGTAAAAGCAATATGGTTTGTAAGTTAAAGAAATCCCTATATGGCCTTAAACAAAGTCCTAGGATGTGGTACTAGAAGTTTGATTCATATGTGTTGAGTTTGGGGTTTGTGCGGTCTAAATATGATCACTGTGTATATTTTAAATCTGATGGTGATTGTTTCCTGGTAATTACTTTATATGTTGATGACATGTTGTTTATTGGGAAAGGCAAAGGTTTGATTGCAGAATTGAAATCTCAACTCTCTGTGAAATTTGAAATGAAAGATCTTGGTGCAGCAAAACACATACTTGGGATGGAGATTAGAAGAGATCGTGAGACAAAAGCTATGGCTTGGCCAGAGTAAGTATGTTTGTTCTGTTTTGCAAAGGTTCAACATGCAGGATTGTAAACCACTTTGTGTTCCTATTACTTTGGGAACGAAGCTCTCCATTTCACAATGTCCTTCATCCCCATCGGAGATGGAAGAAATGAGCAGAGTGCCTTACCAGAGTGCAGTTGGAAGCTTAATGTATGCTATGGTCTGTACAAGACAAGACATTGCCCAAGCAGTGGGAGTTCTTTCTCGTTTTATGTCTAATCTTGGAAGAGTGCATTGGGATGCAGTTAAGAGGGTCTTCAGATATTTGTAGGGTACATCAGAGTACTCTATATGTTTTCATGGAAGAGGAGATCAACATTCCCTACGTATTCATGGTTTTGTGGATTCATATTGGGCCGGTGATGTCGATAGCAGAAGATCCACCAGTGCATATGTGTTTACTCTTAATGGTGGTGCAATTAGTTGGATGAGCAAGCGACAGGCTGTGGTTGCTTTGTCCACTACTGAGGCAGAGTACATGGCAGCTACTCATGCTGTAAAGAAGCCATTTGGTCAAGCGTTTGTGTTCGAGATATTGGATTAAAACAGGTGCGATTACAATATATCATGTGACGATCGAGCGTAATTGCCTTGCGAAGAACCCGACTTTTCATGCGGGACCAAACACATTGATGTTCAAGATATCACTTCGTGAGAGATATGGTTGAGGATGGAAGGGTGAAGTCGAAATGCTAGAGAGACAGATTGTGAATGTTGCAGAGATGCATTAACTAAGCCCGTGAGCACAACGAAATTCAGGTGGTGTTCCGAGTCTATGGGCCTTTCAACCCCTAGAAGTTGATCCATGATGGTATCTTTCCCTTGGCCCTTGCAAGGTATTTGACAAGTGGGAGATTGTTGGAAATGAGGTGTCTCAACCTTGTTTGGTTTATTCATTTAAGATTTTCCTACAACTGTTTCACATTGTCTAGGCTCTAAAAATAGAAATAGGAGTTGTCAAAAGATTCCCATATGATAGTATATCATGGAAGGGCTATTTTTAGAGATATTATGATAGATTTTATGACATTTATGAGGGTCAAAAATAGGGGAGAATATTGTGGACGTGGGAGCCTATTTTTAGACCGAAATCTTGCTCTTTAATGCTATCCACCTCATGAGAGGTTTGGCACATGGTTTTGTAAACCATAGATGGTTTCTTGTATAACCAGAGGTCTATAAATTGAAGGCTTGGAGAAGCAATTGGTGTGGTGAGTTTTAATCCTCCTAGAATTGTTTTTGGTGATACTCCTCGTAAGAAACTTGCTCGCATGTGTATGTAATCTTGTTATTAGATTTGAAATATATTAAGTGGGCTTTTGGAGTGTGGGGTTTTTTATCCGAAAGGATTTTCCCCACGTATATCTGGTGTTTGTGTTTTGTTATGAATATGTTGCTGATATTTCTATAACTGTTTTACTATGTTGAAAGTTTTGCATAATATCTCTCCTCAAGATTAGCGTAGGAAGTTGTTCCGTTACTCTTAATTTCCTATCAAGTGCTCGAAAGTCGATTGATTGTGATTGCCGGATGCTGACTATATTCCATATGCAATGTACATTATATTGTTCTTTTCAATTGAATCGATATTTATATAATAAATATTAAGCAATCAATCGCTTTGTAAAAGGAAGTGTGAACGCAAGAAAATTAAAGACGACATGAACGCCATGATTGTGATGGTCCAATCCTTCCACACGCTTTCTCGCTTCTGCACTCATTACTACAGATGCTTCTGCACTCTCCTTCCACGCACTTTCCTGCACAAACCATACCCACTCATTTCTCTTCATCTTTATCCCTCCCTCAGACCTCTCTTCTCATCTCAAAGTTTATCACTTCACGGAGCCCTCCGTTCATAGTATTTTCTTACGGTTCTGTTCAATCCAATTCCATGGCTTCAACTTCTACCCCAGATAAGAATGAGCTTACAAATCCTTTTGAAGAATTTGCACCGTCTACTTCTTCTAAACGGATAAAACAGCTGCCTTACGATGTATTTATTAATCACCGTGGCCCTGACGTGAAGCACACGCTTGCCATGGCTCTCTATGGTGCCCTTTCTGGCATGGGACTGAGGCCTTTTCTCGATTCAAAAGAACTTGAAACGGGAGACTTCTTGCCCAGAGAAATAAAGGAAGCAATGAGCAGTGCTGAGCTTCATATAGCAATTTTTTCAGAGAAATATGCAGAATCCCCCTGGTGTTTGGCAGAGCTATCATTTATGCTCAAAACTGGCACCCGATTTGTTCCTGTTTTCTACTATGTTGACCCTGCCGATATCCGATGGGTAAATAAAGGAAAAGGAGTCTATGCTCCGGCATTTTTGCAGCACGAAGAAAAGGAAAGATACACCCCAGAAATTCTTCAGGAGTGGAAGAAGGCGCTCTACGAGGCTTCGTTTTATCGTGGCCACACCATTACCAACAAGGAGTGAGTAACGAATTCGGTTTTTCTATAAATATTATTTCTTATGCCTTTCCTGCTTGATTTATTTATTTATGAATTTGGGTATTACTTTCACTGTTACAGAATAATGTTTGCTCCATTTGGGTTTTATGTCGTTGTATGTTTAGTGAGGAGAGGGGGCTATTGAAGACTATTGTGAATGATGTATCAAGAGTAGTGAAAGATGTCCCCTTAATTGTTGCAAAACATCCAGTAGGTCTGGAGAAAACCGTAGAAGATTTTGAAAAGACTATGCTTCAACCTGCCCAGCCAAGGCATCATAGTGTACAAATTGTGGGAATTTGGGGCATGGGTGGTTCTGGAAAAACCACCCTTGCTAAGCACATTTACAATAGTAAACATGCATCAATGGAGAGGTCTAGTTTTCTCTTTGATGTTAGAGATGCTGCCAGCAAAAATATGTTACAACAAAAACAGAAAAAACTTCTAGAAGACCTTGGCATGAAAGATGTGTCATTTGACAGTTGTGAAGAAGGCAAGGGGATTCTTGCAAAGCATTTGAGATCTATTCGTGTTCTTGTTATTTTGGATGATGTGGATCATATGGATCAACTAGATGCTCTATTGCCTGTGAAAGACAACCTTGGGTTTGGGAGCTTGATAATTGTTACAACGCGAGAATTAGATGTCCTTAGATGTTGGAGCATCCCATCGATTTATAAAATGAGAACATTAGATGTGTTTCAGGCCAAGCAACTTTTTTGTTGGCATGCATTCTTACAACCTTCTCCATTGGATGGATTTGAGGAGCTTGTTAACAAGTTCTTATGTGCTTGCAATGGATTACCCCTGTCTCTCAAGGTATTTGGAGGACATCTGTATGAAAAGTACTGTAAAGGTTATTGGAGGTGTCAATTAGACAAGATTTACAGAGTATTGCAGAAAGACATAAAAGAGACGTTGAAAATAAGTTATGATGTCCTAGATGACGAAGACAAAGAGGTATTTTTGGACGTGGCTTGTTTCTTCATCGGAAAGGAAATCAGTTTGGCAATTGAAGTGTGGAATGGATCAGGGTGGACTGGTTTGCACAGTTGGGAAAATCTCCTAAATAAGTGTCTTGTGGAGTTAGATGAGGACAATTGCATAAAAATGCATGATCACTTGAGGGATTTGGGAAGGGAAATTGCAAGTAAACATTCCCCCGCCGTCTTTGGCGTCCTGAGCAGGTTACTGATTTTCAGAACGAAGCAGAGGTGAGGTTAACACTTTTTTGTTGGCAGACTTTATTTTCTTGGGAGCATTTTTATTTTTTCCTATGTAAGTGTTTAATGTCATTTTTATATGTTCAGAAAGGAAGCATTCGAGGAATAATGATCACAACAGATGGATCAACTCGTGAGGTTTATGATGGACTTTGTGGTCTGGCAGCCTCTTCTCTTGGTTTAAAAATATTTGATGTTAGTGGAGATTATGTGAGTCGCATAATTGACAAATTAGTATCAAGAGACTTGGTCTGGCTTCGGTGTACTGATTTTACTGGCTGTAGAATTCTTCCCTCACAACTGTCATTGAAAAAATTGAGGGTTTTAGAACTCCATGAAGGAAAGTGGAAGACAAATGCATTAAACGAATTGTGGGAGGTTGACAGCGATGTGAGTATTTTGATTTCTAGTAGTTTTAAAACTGTATTTCGAATTATTTATAATTGTTGTATGGTTTTCGTCATTCTCATCGAAAATGTGATGATTCAGGCTCCGGTGCAGTTACGAGAGTTGGTCATTTATCAATGTGACAAAATGAAAAGATTTCCAAACTCAATAGGAAGTCTCGGGAAATTGAGAAAAATAGTCATTAAAGGTGCCGGAAGAATGGAGAGTCTGCCAGAAGAATTCAGTTCATTGCTATCGCTGGAGCACCTGCAGTTATCTGGTTGTAATAAGCTGTCATCACTACCTAGCTGTTTCGGCAATTTGACTAATTTGCGGCATTTAGATTTGTCTGGATGCTCTTCCTTGAGGAGGTTGCCAGTTTCCTTTAAGCAGCTGACACTTCTACAGCATCTCGATTTCAGTTGCTGTTTTGAGCTCACTTTCAACTCAGACATCTTCGAAAACATGACAAAGCTGGAGTATTTGAACCTTGACGGATGTTCCAAATTGGAAGAGTTGCCCAGTCACATCACAAATCAGGTCTCCTTAAGAGAGCTCTATTTAAAGATGTTGAGGGAGCTACCAATTGATATCGGTCAGCTCAGCAAGTTGCGAGTGATGCACATAGAGAGTGAGTTGTTGACATGCTTGCCGGGCTCTATTGGGAATTTGTCCTCCTTGATCACTCTTGAGATTCGGTGTCCCATGCTAAAATCTGTACCCAAATCAATCAGGCAATTGATTAATCTTCAAACTCTAAAGATAGGAAAGGGATGCCCAATTGAGGAATTGGATTTCGGGCAGGGGTCATTGTGCAACCTCAAGGAGATGTAGTTATTCAAGACAAGAGTTTCCAAGATTTCAATTTCTGAACACTGTTGTCCCAGCTTTGAGACGCTCGATATTTGTTATGATGACAATTTGACGGAGATAGAAGCCCTACCAAGGACAGTCAAGTACATAAGATTGGTAAAGTGTGAAATGGTGAACATTATAAGGGGTATTGGTGGTCTGGAAAACCTTGAAAAGCTGATATTAGAAAGGTGTCCAGAATTGCAGGAGCTTCCAAGTTTAAAGGAATTAGCTTCTCTCAGAAAATTTAAAGTGGAAGGTTGCTACAAAGTTGTGAAAATCGACGGTTTAGAACATTGCAGATCATTGGAGCAGTTGAGAGCAGAAACAAGGTGGGAGATGCCGGCTATACAAAGTTTGGAGCACATGGAGCGATTGAGGACGGTACAACTCAGAACAAACAATATATCAGCTGTGGAACCTTGCATTCGAACACTAAAGGTAACAGTAAATTTTAGAAATATAATATTCCGATTATTTTCATCTGATTGTGCATTATTGACATGTGCAGAAATGTCCGGGCGAAATAATAGTATGTACAAGGTCTGGCCCTGATGCGGCTTCGCAACTTGTAAACACGTTCGCTTCTTTGAATCTCTCTATCGTTCACTCCATCGAAAACAAGGAAATCGGTTCCCCCCGATTCCTCATATGGACGGAGAATGCGATTATGATATGTTTTGTTACAAGTTGTGAGCTTCTCATTTCGCATTGGGATGATATTATTAAAATTAGACGCAACAACTGTCTGCTTCGTTCATTACAAAAAGGTTTCAAATTTACACAACAGTCTGATTGGGGTAAATGGGTATGCATAGGGTCTTCACACAACAGTCTGATATGTGTGAAATTTTCAGTGACACTAACGCTGAGGTGGAAAAAGGATTGTTTGTGATGGGGGAAGAAAAGAGGCTTATGGAGGCTTTGCAGCAGTTCATGGCACTTTCGGGAAGTTAATATTGTGTAAATTGTTATTCAATATGGTGTACATATTTAATTTTAGTTCTAGATTAGTGTCAAAGTGCTTTGAGTGTTCCATTTTTTTCTTCCAAATTCCAAAAAAATTAAGGGGTGAGATTGGATCATATTGTAGAGTGGGGTCAAGTGACACTCTTGTTAGATCCATGTTGAAGATTGATTTGATTAATGGGTTCATTCTCTCCGAGAAAGGATACATGCAAGGGAAATAATGAAAGCCAAGATTGCCCCAAACAAGAATGTGCATTATGGTTTTGATTTTTTTAGGATAGTTGGAACGATCACTAGGATATGGGTCAAATGTTTGATATTTGGAGATGATTGTTGATTTGTTATTTTTGGTACGGTTTAGAAGGATACCTCAGTGTTTGATGGTTGTGTTAATGTTTTGAATTTTGTGGAGAATGTTTGCCTGGATTTTCATTGATTTTTGACTAATTGTATATGTTTTTTATTTTCTGATTGATTTTAGAGGTTTTTATTTTTAGACCAAAAATATATGCTATTTTTTTATTTTTAAGGATTTTGGGATATAGGATTTTTTAAATTTTTGACTTGGTAAAGGGTGCACTATCTAAAGTCATGTTAAAATAATTGTAAACATTTCATTCCATTAGCAGAATGTAGATGATATATTGATAGGATGTCTAACTCCTTCCCTTGACTCCATGCAACTAGTAAAATGCAAGAGCTCAACACCAAGAGCTAAGACGAATGTGAGACAAATGAGAGAGTGATATGAAGATGAAGATGTTAGATGAAAATACGTGAGGTTAACAATGGTCCATTTTGGAAAATGTAACTCATCTCCAGTCAATATTATTTTTCTGATTCCAAGATGATTTCACTTTATAGGTCATGACTAGACTTAGACCGATAGGTTGCCTAGGTACTAATTGGAAAAATATGATTGAAGGGATGATTGTCTCTCTTAACAAGAGAAACTAAATTAATTCTTTGGGATTTTGTATGATTAAGCACTTACGATTTAGAAGGATTTATTTTATTTTATTTTTTAAAATGACCCCCTACATTTTGCCCCATACCACTTGATAACACCCTTTATTTTCACTACAAGTTAAAATATTCTAAAGATCAACACCATAATGATCTAAATCTAAATGCAAAGCTAACGAATGAAACATCAATGATAAAATCTAAATAAAATAAAAATGGAACTAACATCTAAAATATAAGGATGTCTCTACTGATATATTGACTAACTAAAACAGACCTAAATAGATCTAGGAGCAATCAAATTGGGTATGGTTGCTACTCCACAAATGGTGAAGAGATATCTCTAGCACAAGACTACAAGGCCATGCTAGATATTCTCCTACTAACCATAATGAAGGTTTTAGGCAAAGATGAGCATGTAAATCCTTAAAAGAGGTTTAGGCTCTTTAACATATGTATTATATGAGGCCACTATCAAAAACATGGTGTAAAGTTGGATGTAGGACTTAGTCCTTTTTATAGTTTTCCTTTTGGGAGAAACTTGTATTCTAATGCATGTGGGACTAAAAAGTACCAAAAAGATTAAAATTTCTAATCATGATTAAGCTTTGCTAATCATAATTAGTGAATTACCAAGTGATTAAGAGGTGTGGAGCCTTAATCAACCGCTTAGGGTTAACTAGGAGGCTAGGATAAGTTTTTGAAGCTTGTTGAGACGTTGTGGATGTGAATGGGGTGATTTTGAGTGGTTAGAAGAGGGGTATAAGCCAATATTAGGGTATATTGACCAAAACAAGGGTAAAATAGGCTTAATTAGCTGATAACGCTAATTATTTCCCGGAAGAGGATAAAAAGTTACGATTTGACGTCGATTGGCATCCTGAATGTGAAAATGCGTGGATAATTAACAAAGAAGTGTTTATTAACCAGAATAGAGGGAAAAATAAGTTAATTAGTGGAAATCACTAATTATAACGGAATTGGTAAGAATGAGAGTGATTTTCTTGCTTTTATCAATAAGATTGCGAAATCAGAATTTAGGTGTCTACATTTGCCCTTGTTTGAGCTGAAGTTAGTGACTTCACTTCAAACATAGTAGACAAGTGTAAGAAAGTAAATTTTTGAAGAAAATTTAGTAGAATGAAGGATGCCCCCTCGAGTGTCGACGGGGTGATAGAAGAAGTCAATCTACGATCGAAAATATGATTGAAATGGATAGAAGAAATAGAATAGAATGGGCACGAAACCCCTGGTTATTTAGAAGAGAAAAGGAATAGGGATAAACATGGTTGTTTATTGCCCCAGGTGATTGAGAAGAAAAATTAGTAGTGATAAGATAGGAAAGTGGAAAATAGGAACATGCTCATCATTGTATCTAGTCTTCAATATGCAACCTTATTTCATCACGTTGCCCCTATGATCTACATCATCATCCTTTATTTAAAATAAAAAAAGTATAACATAACATGAAAAGATACATTACTAACATTTGTTTACTGCTAAAAATATGTAACTCCATGCAACATACATTATGCAATGCAATACGAGAAAGTAAAATGATGCTTAACTCCATGCAACATATAAAATACAATGCAATATGAGAAAGTAAACCAGCTAACCTAACACAAAAACAAGTATAATTATAAGTACTCAAACAAACAACATTCAAAACAGTTGTACTTATGTTTTTTTATCAAGTTGTAGTTCCCAAATGTTCGTGTTGTAACGACAAGGGTTAAAAATGGCGCCCAAACAATAACACATGCGAGGGAAAAATAGAGGACACAAGTAGTCCCATGGAAAGCATTCGTGCATTATGACACAATACATCGCAACTCACTATTGCACAGGAGTACTGACATAATAAGTAGGCCCAAATGTTTTAATGGAGGTAGATCACGATGATCCGTAAGTCATTTGAGACAAGAACAAAAAAAGAACATCAAAAAAGATGGTTTTGAAGGACCAATTTCGATGTTCGAGGACTATGCATTCGATACAGGATTGGCAGCATTGCATGCCATTTACAATTTTTTTGTAAAATTTTAAATTTTTACATTTTTTTGGAATTTTAACGATTTTACCAATTTGTTGGGTTTTTAAATGATTTACCATTTTTTTGGGTTTTTTGAAATTTTTGCATCTTTGTTTATTTATTTTTTGTTTTTTTAGGAAAAAATAGTATAGAAGAAATGACGTAATCGTGAGATGTTTTCCAAAAGTAATCGTGAGGTGAAAATATGCCCCGAGTGGTAGAAAAGTTTGTCGGGATACAAAAACATGCTTTAGGAAGTTAAACGGGTGTAAAAATAATTAATTATTAAAAATAATCATCACGACCATCATTAGAAGAATTTAGAAGAACCACGACAGGCCAGTGGTGCCTCGGGGTGAGAAACACGTCACAAGAGGTAAAAACGGGTAAATAAGCCATCACAGCCAATTGATTTACCACATTCACTTTACATTTACCGTTGATCAGAGCTCTAACCTATGAGAGAAGATGGTGAGGGTGCGGAGCCAAAAACATTGGGCAGATCATATGAGAGAGTACTTGCAGCTACCTACGGATGGACCACGAGTACACAAATTTATTCTTTACCCTCGTTATTTACCAACATTTAATTTTGGTTAAATTTTATGCACATTAGCGTAGTAGTTAGGGTAGAAAAAAAGGGAAAAATAAAAAGGCACGGCCTTAGGGGCACACGTACACTACATTATGCATGGGTGCGCCTGCGCCCATGCATAAATGTATGCGCTGGTGCATATTTTCCAGCTACGCAGGGGGGTGCATGTGCATTTGCTTAAGGAGGCACACTAGCGCACTAAGATGGATTAGGGCAAGGGCGCGCATGTGCCTGCGCAACATGGGGTGCGCTAGTGCACTATAAGGCGTGCTTGCACACCAAAGTCATTTTTGATGGCTTTTGGAGGAAAAATTAGTTTTAGCAAATCCTAGGTAGAAGATAGTGATGAAAACTAGAAGAAAAACATGGTAGAATAGGAAAATTAAATGATAGAGTAGAATAATAAGCGAGAAATTTTAGAAAATAGAAGAATATGATCATGATTTAAATGACCCGATCGATTTTGTAGGAGGACCTGGAGAGGTTAGAGACGTGGGAGAGGCATGCATGGCTCCATGCCTACGAGGTGACGTTTGGATGACGGATCAGATCTACCTGGAGATTTCCCTAGAGGTGACTGGCCTAGCACATGTTCCACATATGCCCCAAATCACCTTGGACCACATCCTGCTCACAGCCTTAGCTGAGAGATGGCGGAGCAAGAGACATACATTCGACCAATTGACCACTAAAGAGATGAGTATTATATTAGAGGATTTGTGGCGGATCCTGCAAGTTCCTATATAGGGTCTTTCAATCACTTATGATGGTCGCCAAGACCAGATTAGGTGGTGCTTGTTTGAGCTATTTGGTTTTAAAGACATACCCCGATGGGGTATGACAGTTTATGTTAGGAGGTGTATGTCTGACCAGCGGCTAGTCTGAGTCGATGTTTTCTTGTTAGCTCTTGTCAGCAACATCTTGCTACATGACAAGATTGGTACTCGATTCCCCCTTGGCCTTATTAGAGTGATTTCTGACCTTCTACAAGGGAAGGTATACTATTGGGGTTAGTGTATACTGGCCCACTTATATGATGATCTTCATTTGGTAGCTAACTACAACCAAAAATCTATAGGTCCTACTACTTGCCGCAGATATGGGTATGGAATCATATTGCTATCGCCCGCCCTACAGGAGCTTTGTGAGCCCGAGCCATTAGAGAGCCTTCTATTATGGGGTGGGTCCTAATTGGAGAGGATGTCCATGGTCACGTAGGTGACGATGATTACTGGAGACATGAGTTTGATGAGGTGTAACCTCATATGATTACATGGTGGCCCTATAGGTTATACCGGTGGCTCCGAGGATGTTGTGAAGCTTAGCACATCGATGGTTGACCAATTTTTTTGTAGTAGGAGATATATCATGGAGTGGTATAGAGTAGACCGAGTTCAACATCGGTTTGGACTCATTCGGGGATTCACGGGTCCGAGTTGTGGTATGCTCACCAATATAGGGAGGTCTTTAATATGGGGCCTTAGATCGATTAGACCGAACACGCGCTAGATTCTTTCGGGTGGATTTTTCAGCCTTGGGTAAAACATGTGCGATATAGCAAATCCGGTACTACACAAGATTATGGAGGTTGGTATGCCACAATGTTACCTCATCGTTTAACGATTCCTCAAGAGGTATTAGATGCAGCAGCATAGGGATTTGAGGCCTTAGATTCTTGGGTATAGTGATAGGCCCAGGAAGATCCATATAAAGGACCACGAGTAGGAGTTGTAGCACAAAAGATGTTTATTCAACTACAAGTTATCAGAAATAGTAGGCCTTAGTATGGCAATAGATGGTAGTGCAGCCTCAGGTAGTGGCACCATAGATGCCCCAACAAGTTCCATTACGGGCACCATTCTGGCCACTGCCATCACCCCGTCACATTAGTCCACCGATAGATGGAGGTGGAGAGCAACAGATGGAGGAGGATCTACCCCTTGATGAAAAACACATAGATGTTGATGTTATGTAAATTGAGGATATACCAGATGAGGATATTCAGGATATACCAGCTGGTGGACAAGTGGCTTCCTTACAACAACAATTACAACAGGTAGTGGCCTTACAGCTCCAGGCCATAGCAGAGAGGGACCATGTGATCACTAAGAGAGATCAACTCATTACAGAGTGAGATCAGGCTCAGAAGGAGAGAGATGAGATGATGAATGGTGGGATCAGGCCACTTTCGATGATCTACAAGTGTAATTCAAGAGAGACTAACTTACTACAGAGTGAGATTAACTATGGATTCAATCGACCAGTGCGAGAGCAGAGTGTGATGCACTGCGCAAGAGGACACCACCACTCTAAGATTACAATAGTTTATTAGTCAGAGTGCTATTATAACATGTGAGGCTACATATTATAGGATGCAGCACTACTTTGTCGTTCAGTCGATCAAAGAGTTCTTGAGTATAGCCGGATAGTTGGCACTTCATTTCATTCTAGGTCTTAGAGGAATTTACGATCAAGATAGGGTCCTTTGAGGATGGAATGTTTTGAGTAGCATGGCTCAACACGATGCATGGTACAACACTTCTTTTAGCATCTCGATGCCACCTTCTAGCGGAAGACCCACACCAGAGCGGTCAGGTGAGGGCTCAAGTCATGGATGACTCTGTTTACTTATGTACCTAGATGTATATTTTTGGTGTATTGCCTCGATATGAAGGCATACTTTTGTACAGATTTATCTTTACTATTTTTTATCATGTCTCATGATGAAGGCACTTTTTTGTACATATGTACGTTATATATAATTTTTAATATGCCTTGTGATGAAGGAACATTTTTTGTATAGATTCCCATGATGGCTCATTGTATCGGATGTATTTTTGAGACACACTGTTTTGTACATAGACATTTATATTTACGATGATATATGATGATTGATGGATTATCAATGTATCATAATTTTCTTATGAGATATCATGTTTTAATTTGTATTATTATGTTTTGTATCACATGTCGTTAGAATAATGATATAGCCTTAGTTGACGTCATATTATATGTTGATGAAATAATTTGATTAAAACATGTTTTTATTTTTGATATTGGTGTGGGGGAAAGATTTTTGATCATGCGCAACCCCTCATGCCCCATTGATGATACAATACATGATAATTAGCTGTAGTATACATGTATGATGTAGACTTAGCTTTTATTGATATATGATGTATAGATGTGGTGATAGATGATATGATGATAAACTCTAGAAACAAACACAACTTAATCAAATCTACTCTAACCAAAACAACACAACTATATACAAGTATGCAAGATAAAATGAACCAAATATAAATGCCTAACAGATTAAAGTAACACTCAATCTATTTAAACAAATGAATCTAATTTACAACATGGTACAAAAATACAATGCAATCAAAACCATACAATCCAACAACTAAAGTAAGCAAACTACTTATCTTGTTTTTGTGGGACAGTTTCCAAATGTTTTCTATTGTTTTGGTCTTTTCCTAAGACATTTTTCTATTGTTTAGGAGTTTTTGATGAAACATATGTGAAGGTTTAGTATTTTCCGACTAAGATATATTGATGTTTAGGGATTTTCAAATAAGTTATGTGAATTTTTTTGATGTTTTTAAAGAAGTTTTCTGAAGTTATATATAGGAAACGAAGAAGCGTGGTTTCCCCCAGTGTTAGATGGGATATATAAGGGTATAATCCCACGCGTGATGTGAAATAAGAATCGATGCAAAGATTCCCCTAGCGTAAGATGGGGATGTTCAAAGGGAAACCCTTCGCACTTAAAGAGTAGGATCAACCGGATCAAGGCTAAGAGGGACATGCTCAAAAGTAGCTCAAATAGTGGCTAAGACTAGCTATAATGCCCAGCTGGGCATCGGATCCTTTCTTCCCACCTGCCTCCTCTGCCACCGTGGCCTCCTGCCAACCACCCTACCTGCCGTCTGCATGACTGTCACGTCTGTCCTTGCGTGAGGGAGACGGGAGTGGGTGGAGTCCCATTTTCTTCGCCAAAATCTCTTCTGGGATCCTCCTTCAATGCGCAGGTGGGTGTGGGTCTCGAAAATCATGCTATGCGGAGCAATCCATGGAGTTGCGGGCTTTTTAGAAGCTCTTCCTGAAAGTGCCGTGAGGAAGTTTTTCTTTTGCCAGCGGTAAGTATGGTCGAGAGGTAAACTATCTTGTTTCAACGGTCTTCCTCTGCATTACGCATTGACGACCACAGTGTGAGCCAAGTCATGATCGATTGTTGCAAGATCTTGCATTTATGTGAGAAAAATGAGATAGAGTTTTTGTTGAGCTGTCTTGCCTTTTCATTTTGGGAAGTCGTTTCTGTCTGTGTGGCGAATCTAACATGGAAGAAGCTCGATCAAACCTTGAGGCAAGTTTTGCAATGAGGCTGAGAGTGCGTTCTCACTGCTTTCTAGTTCTAGCTAGGAAGTTATTCAAAAGGCCATGGGTTGATATGGTGGTTTGATATGAAGATACAGGAAAAAAAATGGAGCCGGCGATGGAGGTACTACTGGCAGTGAAAGATGGGAGTCTGGAGGTCTGAGTTTTGGTGTAAAAGAAAATAGTGAACAGTGCTCGACAGTGCACCATTGCCACGACTGGCTCTTCTCCTTCCCATGTGGTGAAGTTGCCAACACGTGTGAGGGCTTCTGTTTCAGAAACGGGGAAAATCATTTCCATAGCCACACCTGTGCATGGTGTGGTCGAGAGAAGCCAAGGGATACAAGGGAAATCTTTTTCTGCAGCCGTTGGTGGACCTTTCAGTAGCGCCCATTTGAAGAAAAAAAAACCCTTTTCAATGACACCATCTGCCTCAAGTAAAGTGGAAGATAATGTTCTCTTTAAGGTTCCGGATTTGGAAGAGTATCGCATGGAGGCGGATCTTCCAAATCAGAGAATATTCATGAAACACAATTTGCTTTGTAATCATTTGAGAACTGCTTCAACGAGTCACCAAGTTGAAGCGGAGGCATAAAGGTCTCTGTTGGTTTTGTCAACCTTGCAAGCTACAAACTGAAATGTTTCAAGCACAAGCCTGCACTTGATGACACACTTGATATTTTGTGGCAGCTTCTTCTCACATATGAAAATACATTTAGTTTACTTTCGGGAGGTCATGGGTTTTGACAACGAGAGTATCATAAATATACAATCACTCCCCGGAGAATATTTCATGTCCATGCATGGTAGCAACGTGTTTACCCTAATGAGGTCACTGTAAACCCAATGTACACATCCGAGAGTTTGCAAGCCTTGCCTAACTTATGTGTTGAGTACTACTAGGGCCTACCCTTATGACGGGTATTTGGTTACCGATACAGATCGAAGAGCGAGCAAGAGGCAAATCCGGATTGGCTCAATGCTATAGGCCGTGTGTAGTTCATTTGACCGCACCACAAGAGCGTGCCGCACTTGCAAGGGCCTCTTTTCAGAGTAGCTAGCTCATGGTAATGGTTACCGCATGGTTCATCCCAGTGTGTATGTAATAGATGTGGCACCTATTGCATTTGTTTCTACGTGCCTTCAAAATGGCCATTAACGCAGTGGTATATGCAAGAAAAGACCAAAGAAGCAGAGGAGAAAGCTGAAGGGCGTGGTGGGTTCAGTTAGCTGCAGCCCCGTCCATCTTGTGATCGATCACTTGGATGCGTTAAAACAGGCAAGATAGACTAACCATATACATAATATGCTAGTATCTAATAAACCTCTTGAAATGAAACTTTTCTTTCTAGAAATTGGTTTAAATGTGATTTTGTGGATTTGCGTTCAGTATATGGTTAACAGTTTGTTACTTCTAGATTTGCCTCTATTGGTTGTTCTTGTTGACGTGATCAACCCATTTATATATATAAAACAAACAAAGGTTCTCAGTGTATGCTTTGATTGATCATATGAAATATATATATATATATATATATATATATATATATATATATTATATATATAAATTTTAAAGTTACTTCTTCTCGCAAAAATGTCGTTGTTTCTTTTGTGAACCCAGGTATGTAATCGCCCCTAGAATGTTGCAAGCATTGACTAGTATTGGTTTCCTGTTATGTTGTTGCCCTAGAGGAAAACATACAGTTAAATTATTATTATTTTTTTTATGATAAGCGTGATTATGCACTTCGTGTATTGTGCAAATTATTAGGGCTTTTGGAAATTAGAAGTTCAATATATATGCTTGTTAAGAAGGAAGTTTTGGGCCGAAAATATGTCCTGGGTTGATAGAAGGGCATAAATTATTGATAGAACCCCATTTTGATTCTACTCTTTCTATGAGTAAAATTTGATAAAATTAATGACCTTTATGGTGTTAAGATATGGTATGTTGATGATTCCTTGTGTGATCGATTTAATCATGTATAGACATAATGCCTTGATGGAGTAAGGTAATATCTTTCACGGTTCGTGAAAGTTAAGGTTTTCATCAACTGCTTAAGGTAACATGAAGTTCCTTAATTTAGTCAAACTTGTTTTGTACTTCCTTCTTGATGAGTGACCTTTCATTGCAAATTTAGAATGATTGTGATGGAAGGTCGTGAATATATTTTGTTGTCAAAAAGGGAAAAGAAGTTATGGAATAGTTTGTTTATGTGTCGAACGTAATAATTGTAATTACATCGTTATAGAAGTTCGTTATCGAGGATATCTATCTTCAATGGTATATTATGTGTTTAATCTCTGCATAGGTTACCATAAACTTAGTGATGAGATGTAAATTAAGGAGAGTCGAGAGACCATTTTCCTTTGTATACATCGCTTATGATATTAGGAAGTGAGTTGATGTCGGAAAATTTCAACCAAGTCTAGATTCATGGCTATGTTCCTCTAAAACGGGAGGATTATAAATCTAAGGTATTATGAAAATTGCAAGGATGTGTTTAGAATGCTAGATTGCCTACTCAACTTGGGTATTAATGAGGATTTTTCGCTATTCCGGCCCCGGTTATGTTCAAGAGGTAGGTCGTTAGGCAATGCCTATTCCAGACATTCTTACCGTCCTTTCCACTCATCCTTATTAGCTATGAAGTCACTTATTACCTAAGATATAATGGTCATGGGTTTGAATATAAGATTTTCATCCTTTAAACCTTTTGATTACATGATGGAACTTTGTTTTTACCCTCGTTGTTCCTTTATAGCCTATTAGGCCTATGGCCCTACTTTAACGATTCCAAAACTATATTCTTTTGGCTAGCTAAGATCGGGTCCGGTTTTTATCTTTGACTTCACCTTGAGAATGTGGATTGATGGGTTACACTTTAGATTTCAATCACGTAATCTACGGATTATATGATTGAAATCCTAATACTCTCAACTCTTGTGTCTAATCATTTAAATTTCATAGTCTTGCGTATTTTGGTTGTCAAACTTTTGTAGTTTTAGAGGTATTTTTTCATAACTAAAACTTATGGTTTTCTTCTTAGTTGATATGTTGAAAATTATATCTTGTTTCAAAAGGTTGTTAGAGGTTAGAACTTTGATCCATTTCTGAAATAGAATGTTTCCTTTCATGGTATTGTTAGCTAGTAGCTTATTGTTGCTATGTATAGTCTTATCTTGCTCAGTTCTCGCGAACTGACTCAAGTTATTAATTGTTGCAGATGGCTTATGTGGTTAGATGATGGAAAGACTTGTAGATTATTGCATCAATCTTGGTTATGATGTTCCTTTGTACGAATGTGTATTATGTTATAAAATTTGGAAAGGGCCTTTGGACATTTTAGAAGAAGGGTCGTTGCCTAGTAAATGTATGAGAGTATTGTTGTCAGAATCTGTTGAAACTTTGGCTTGTTTGGTTATCATGTGAAAGATGAAATTTGATTACCGCTTGGTTATGGGATATTCTAGTGAATTTTAACCCTTAGTATAGTAAATGGGCATGTCCCATGTTATTACTCTCTTGCTCCCTAGTCATGGTTCAATAGAGATGGTATGTCCCTTTGATTTGTGCATCATGTTGGAATGAATTGATATAACCTTGTTTTGTTTCCGCAAACGAGTATTGTTAAACTTTGCTCTTGAGTTAAAATGTTGAGTTGTAAATCCTCCTAAGGCTTAGTAGCAATGAGTTTGTAAGCACTATAAAGTGAGCTGGATAATCCTGATAAAAGTTAAACTAAAATTTATATATATGAATATATTATGTAGATGTGATCTACTTGATAACCTTTGAGACCTGGAACAATCAAGAGGAAACTATCTTTTGAACTAAATATGATAACTTATTATTATTTTTTTTTATTCGAGCCAAGCTAATAAACATTATCCTTTTATGGTGAAATCTTAAATGACCTCATGGTGAAAGCAATGGTTAGATTTTAGAAGATGATAGGATTTAATAAGTAGGAGGGAAATCGATTAATTAAACCTTAAATCTCTCTCTATCGCTTGGAATGTTTTCCTTTGTCAAACTTAATTAAGTAAAGTCTAGATGGAACATTTAACCAATCTTGATAAACCCTTAACCTCAATAAAAGACGGATAGTAAACAATGTGACCTCGAAGCTAAATTTCGTTGTCCTGCTCTCGTTACCCTTGCCTTGATTCATGGTGATATTTCTTAAGCAAGGTCAAAATTTAATCCTTAAACAAGAAGGCTATTGTTATGAACCCTAAGCGGTACTTTCCACTCAATCGGAGCTTATGCCTTCACCCGTGCAATAGAGAGTGTGGAACATGTGTTAGTGACTTGAGTAAGATTAATTAACCTTGTAAGAAATGGAAAATGTTCTAAAATCAAATGAATAAAAAGATTTGGACATAAAATTGATGATCCTAGTTTAGAAAGCTTGGCCTTAAGCTATTTAGTCAACCGTTGAAAAGAAAGAAGTTCTCCCTTGTGAAAAGAATTGTGTGAATCATTACATGAAATTTTATAAGAACGTAAGTTAAGAATTAAGAGACACTTTAGTAAACAAGAAAATTTAACAAGAAATTTCCTCATGGGATGCCCTAGCTGTGAGTGTGTCATGTGGATTGGACTTCCATGTTGTCTTGTCAAAAGAAGAGTACATTGTCCTTGATAGGTGTGAACGTTTCCGTGCTGACCTTGTGGTCTCCCCCGTAACAAGTGGTTCCTAGTGATTGGTTGTAACCTTGTGACGACATGTTGTGTCGTGTTGTGTCAAAGCAAGTCAAAAAAAAAAAAAAGTTATCCTGTATTTCACCGTGTTGTCCTTGTGTTGGTATTTTTGGTGTGTTACACTTTGTATCAGAGCATAGGTTCATGCTCTCGAACCTATGGGCCGGATTGGTGTTATATGATGATGTTACATGGTGGTGGTGGTGTTACATGATGATACTGCATGATGATGATGATGTTGCATGATGGTGGTAGATATTGGAAGAGTAATGTGCTTTAAACGTGATGTGATTATTGTCGTAATTGTGATATTGTGAACGCACGTGATGTGTATGTCACCTTGTGCGTGTTTGTGATCATGTTGATATGTTGGGGATGGGAGTATTCTCTCTCCTTCTTGTGGATTCTATGAAGAGTTCACATGTGAATTATTGTTTGTGATGTGTGAAAAGAATTATAATGTGGATGACATAGTGTTGGAGCATTGTGGCATATTGTGATATGTGAGTGTATCAATGTGTTGTATGACTAGTTGATGTTAAAAGAAATGAGTTGTATCATGATGTTTTTACCATGTTCTGAAGAAATGTGTGTACCACCTTGCTATGTTGCAATGGATGTTATGTTGTGATGTACTATGTTCATCGTATGTATGATCTGTGAAAATATGTAATGCTTCATGTTGTGATTTGGGTCATACGGTGAGTGTATGAACCCTATCGTATGGTGATTGCACTTTGGGTGCAGAATGTGGTAAAGTGATGTATTACACCCGTGGATGTATGATTGTGATCTACCCCGATACATACCATACGTGAGACGTTATGGTAGTTACGTGTGTGCCACCGTTATGTTAGTGATGTTGTTGTATGTTATGTTGTGAACCTTACGCTAACCGATCCTGAGGGAAATCGGTAGAAGTGTATGTTGAGAGTGAGGAATGGTGTACCATGGGTCAATAACTCGAGCTAAAACTCGGTTTAGTAGATAACATGTGATTCTTTCCTCTCTCCCTATGTGGTTGTATGTATGCAACCTTAGTGTATCTATGACTATGTTTAGCCTTGTCGAAGGGTGGCGGGATGATTCAGATGGAGGTGATGACAGTTGTATTATTGATATGTATTTTACGAGCTGAGGCTCGATGTTCCGAGTGCTAGCAACTCGTTGAGTACCCCTTTGGTGGCTAGATAAGGCCACACAGTTATCGTAATGTGACATTATTATAAGTTGATTTTATTCGTAAATTGAGCTTTTACTTTATTTTGCAAGGACCAACATCTTTTCTTGATTGCAATGCTTTACAATTTTGGGCATTTCCTTGGTTTGTGGCACTAACATGGGGATTTTGATACTAACTTTGGCTATTTGGCCATTTATTTTAGCTTGATTTGGGGTCTTCTTTTAAATTTGGAATTTTACCGCCTTGCCCAAGGCTTGTACTTTGCCACTTGGCACTTTGATTGGATTGTTGTGCTGGTTCTAATGTCGTGATGTGTGGAATAGGGTCATGGGATGCACCATGGATTGGTTGGACCTATGGACCCGCTTTGTCAGATGGGGGTACGCCCAAGGGGTACATATAACTAGCGGGTTGTTGAACCACGCGTTATTATGTCACTTGGGTTAGGAGTGTTCGAACTCTATGTGTCTTGGACCATAGGGACAACCGGCCTCCTTGAGGGAGGCATAAGAGTTTGAGGGAGGCATAAGAGTTTGAGGGAGGCATAAGAGACTGAGGGAGGCATAAGAGACTGAGGGAGGCATAAGAGTTTGAGGGAGGCATAAGAGTTTGAGGGAGGCATAAGAGACTTGAGGGAGGCATAAGAGTTTGAGGGAGGCATAAGAGTTTGAGGGAGGCATAAGAGACTTGAGGGAGGCATAAGAGTTTGAGGGAGGCTTATGATATTTGTCTGTATGGTTGATGTTTGGGATATATGTTGAGTTATTGTGATGTTTGTAGTGGTCTTTTGATGTATGTGTTACTCATGTCGATGGATATGTGTTGTGATGTTGTGGTTATGTCATTGATCCCCTGTGGACACTATGTACTGTAGTATGGTTTGGTGTTATGTGAGTTTTTCATTGATGCAAATTGAGGAAATGTCCGTGGATCAGTAGTACTCTTTTGTTTGAGTATTTTGTATGTCACATATGATGTGTGACGAGTACTATGTTATGTGGACTGTGCCTATTCTATTCCGTATTTGAGTAACCTTTTTGTGGTGTAATACAATCTTGAAGTATATACTTGTGTGCTTGTGAATCTGTAGTGTCTTGTGAACCTGATAGGGTGTTGTGTTAGCAGTTCATGTTGGGCACCCACAATAAGGAATAAACCAAAACTCTTCAATGATGAAATTTTAAAAGAAATTAAACTAAGAATAATGCTAATGGAAAGAGACTAATGAAATGATGAACAAGAAAGAACTGCCAATCTTCACAGAACATTGAAAGTTAAAAATTCTACCAAATGTTCCTAAGGCTACCCTGTGGCCGTGCTTTAATCAACTAAATTTTAAACCATAGAGTGTACTTTCTCCTGTACTGTTCTTGGTCGCGAACCATTTCTTTTCCGTTGTGTTATGTCGCATCGAGGACGATGCTTTCTTAAGGGGAGGAGAATGTAATGCCCCCGGGCATCGGATCCTTTTTCCCACTCGCCTCCTCCTCCGCCACCATGGCCTCCTCCCAACTACCCTACCGCCGCCCAAATGACTTTGCCATTGTCTCTGTCCTGCGTGAGGGAGACGGGAGTGGGTGGAGTCCCATTTTTTTCTTCACCATAATCTCTTCTGGGATCCTCCTTCAATGCGCAGGTGGGTGTGGGTCTCAAAATCATGCATCAGCAGATGCATGGGCGTGAGTGAAGCGTTTCTGACTCCTCAAAGTGCCGTGAGAATGTTTTGAGCTGCAAGCATCTTCCAGTGGTGTAAACTTATCTCTCCATCTGGGCCTGTGAGAGAGCCGCTGTGCAACAAAATCGTGATTTTTCCAAGGAGCCATCCGTTGTTGATGATCCCGATGTTCTCGTTGCACGCGACCACAAGGTCATGATTAGTTGTTGCAAATCTTGCACTGTAGTAGAAAACGAGGTAAAGTTTTAGTTGAGTGTCTTGCCTTTTCATTTTGGAAAGTCGACTTCAGTCTGTGTGGTGAATCTAACATGGAAGAAGCTCGCGAAATCAAACCTTCCAACGAGGCAAGTTTTGCAATCGCAGAGTGTGTTCTCTTCTGTTCTAGTTCTCACATTGCAACCATGGAAGTTATTCTAGTATGTCGCTGATGCTGAAGCCATGGGTTGATATGGTGGTCCTGCTTTGATATGAATTTCGTAAGAAAAAAAAATTGAAATGGAGCGAAATGGAGCTCCCGCCACTGGTACAAGGCTGTGCAAAGGTGTTCTTGCTGAGTCAGATTCGGAGGTCCGAGTTTTGGTGTAAAAGAAATTAGTGCATCAAAGTGTTTTCGAGCTAGTTTGTCATTTGAGCACATTGATCCTGGATCTTCAGATTCCTTCCCATGTGGTGAAGTTTTCCAACACGTGTGAGGGCTGATCACTTTTGTGGAAAAAGGGGAAAATCATTTCCATAGCCACACCTGTGAAGCAATGGTGTTTCAAGAGGAAGCCATGTGAGATCTTTTAAAGGTTGTATTTTGATGTCAATTTTCTCAGAGTATGTACATCCGTCAATGTGGATTGACTCAAGAGAGACTCCATTTCAAGAAAAAAAACCACATAAGGTCTATTGGAAATGACACCTTATTCAATGTCACATGAAAAATGTCACCTGGAATTATCCAATACATGAGTCATTTTAGGATAATGTTCTCTCGTATCTTTAAGGTTCCATGCCAATTTGGAAGAGTATCCCAAAATGGAGGTGGATCTGTTTTCATCATCGATCGAATATTCATGAAACACAATTCAATTTGCATCATTTGCAATCATTTGAGCATCTTCAACGAGTCACCAAGTTGGAAAGGCATAAAGGTCTCTATTGGTTTTGTCACAGCTCGATGCAACTGTCATGCAACTGAAATGTTTTTTTAACGCACAAATGGACACACTTGATATTTTGTGGTAGCTTCTTCAAGTGAAAATACATTTAGTTTGCTTTCTGGGGAGGTCATGGGTTTTGAGATCAACGAGACTATCATAAATATACAATCACTCCCCTGGAAATATTCATCACCTGGTAGGCAAGTTTAGCAATAATGATAATGAGAGCTGATGCAAACCCAATGCACACATCCTTACCGATGAAGCCTTGCCTAAAAGGATTGTGTAGTACTACTAGGGCCTGCCTTTATGACGGGTATTTGGTTAATCATTATGTCTTGATTCAAGCTTCAAACCAAGAGGCAAATCCGTGTTTAGCTTTTCAAAGCTAATGCTATAGGCCGAGTGTAAGTAAGTTCATCGCTCTACTGCACCCCCAAAGCAGCGGATGCATGCAAGGCCTCTAGTGTTTGGACAGCCACCTATTGCATCCTTCTAGTCGTGCCTTCAAAAGGGAATCCCGGTGTGGTATATCAAGGACAAAGAAAAGACAGTAGACCTTTGGAAGCAGAGGATAAAGAGAAGGGCGTGGGGTCAGAGCAGCCCCTCCATCTTGATGTTCATGATCGGTGGATGCGTTAAAACAGCAAGATAGACTAACCATATACATAATATGCTAGTATCTAATAACCTCTTGAAATGAAACTTTTTCTTTCTAGAAATTGGTTTAAATCTGTGATTTTGTGGATTTGCGTTCAGTATATGGTTAACAGTTTGTTACTTCTGGATTTGCCTCTGTTGGTTGTTCTTGTTGACGTGATCAACCCATTTATATATATATAAAACAAACAAAGGTTCTCAAGCAGTATGCTTTGATTGATATATATATATATATATATGATATATATATATATATATATATATATATATAATTTTAAAGTTACTTCCTTCTCGCAAAATGTCGTTGTTTTTTGTGAACCGGGTATGTAATCGCCTAGAACGTTGCAGCGTTGACTAGTATTGGTTTCCTGTTATGTTGTTGCCCTAGAGGAAAACATACAGTTAAATTATTATTATTATTTTTATGATAAGCGTGATTATGCACTTCGTGTATTGTGCAAATTATTAGGGCTTTTGGAAATTAGAAGTTCAATATATATGCTTGTTAAGAAGGAAGTTTTTAAATAAAATATGTCCCGGGTCGATAGAAGGGCATAAATTATTGATAGAACCCCATTTTGATTCTACTCTTTCTATGAGTAAAATTTGATAAAATTAATGACCTTTATGGTGTTAAGATATGGTATGTTGATGATTCCTTGTGTGATCGATTTAATCATGTATAGACATAATGCCTTGATGGAGTAAGGTAATATCTTTCACGGTTCGTGAAAGTTAAGGTTTTCATCAACTGCTTAAGGTAACATGAAGTTCCTTAATTTAGTCAAACTTGTTTGTACTTCCTTCTTGATGAGTGACCTTTCATTGCAAATTTAGAATGATTGTGATGGAAGGTCGTGAATATATTTTGTTGTCAAAAAGGGAAAAGAAGTTATGGAATAGTTTGTTTATGTGTCGAACGTAATAATTGTAATTACATCGTTATAGAAGTTCGTTATCGAGGATATCTATCTTCAATGGTATATTATGTGTTTAATCTCTGCATAGGTTACCATAAACTTAGTGATGAGATGTAAATTAAGGAGAGTTGAGAGACCTTTTCCTTGTATACATCGTTTATGATATTAGGAAGTGAGTTGATGTCGGAAAATTTCAACCAAGTCTAGATTCATGGCTATGTTCCTCTAAAACGGGAGGATTATAAATCTAAGGTATTATGAAAATTGCAAGGATGTGTTTAGAATGCTAGATTGCCTACTCAACTTGGGTATTAATGAGGCTTTTCGCTATTCCGGCCCTGGTTATGTTCAGTAGGTAGGCTGTTAGGCAATGCCTATTCCGGACATTCTTACCATCCTTTCCACTCATCCTTATTAGCTATGAAGTCACTTATTACCTAAGATATAATGGTTGTGGGTTTGAATATAAGATTTTCATCCTTTAAACCTTTTGATTACATGATGGAACTTTGTTTTTACCCTCGTTGTTCGTTTATAGCCTATTAGGCCTATGGCCCTACGGAACGATTCCAAAACTATATTCTTTTTGGCAGCTAAGATCGGGTCCTGGTTTTTATCTTTGACTTCACCTTGAGAATGTGGATTGATGGGTTACACTTTAGATTTCAATCACGTAATCTACGGGATTACATGATTGAAATCCTAATACTCTCAACTCTTGTGTCTAATCATTTAAATTTCATAGTCTTGCGTATTTGGTTGTCAAACTTTTGTAGTTTTAGAGGTATTTTTTCATAACTAAAACTTATGGTTTTCTTCTTAGTTGATATGTTGAAAATTATATCTTGTTTCAAAAGGTTGTTAGAGGTTAGAACTTTGATCCATTTCTTGAAATAGAATGTTTCCTTTCATGGTATTGTTAGCTAGTAGCTTATTGTTGCTATGTATAGTCTTATCTTGCTCAGTTCTCGCGAACTGACTCAGGTTATTAATTGTTGCAGATGGCTTACGTGGTTAGATGATGGAAAGACTTGTAGATTATTGCATCAATCTTGGTTATGATGTTCCTTTGTACGAATGTGTATTATGTTATAAAATTTGGAAAGGGCCTTTGGACATTTTAGAAGAAGGGTCAAGGTGCCTAGTAAATGTATCAGAGAGTATTGTTGTCAGAATCATTGAAACTTTGGCTTGTTTGGTTATCATGTGAAAGATGAAATTTGATTACCGCTTGGTTATGGGATATTCTAGTGAATTTTAACCCTTAGTATAGTAGCGGGGCATGTCCCATGTTATTACTCTCTTGCTCCCTAGTCATGGTTCAATAGAGATGGTATGTCCCTTTGATTTGTGCATCATGTTGGAATGAATTGATATAACCTTGTTTTGTTTCCGCAAACGAGTACTGTTAAACTTTGCTCTTGAGTTAAAATGTTGAGTTGTAAATCCTCCTAAGGCTTAGTAGCAATGAGTTTGTAAGCACTATAAAGTGAGCTGGATAATCCTGATAAAAGTTAAACTAAAAATTTATATATATGAATATATTATGTAGATGTGATCTACTTGATAACCTTTGAGACCTGGAACAATCAAGAGGAAACTATCTTTTGTAACGAAATATGATAACTTATTATTATTTTTTTTTATTCGAGCCAAGCTAATAAACATTATCCTTTTATGGTGAAATCTTAAATGACCTCATGGTGAAAGCAATGGTTAGATTTTAGAAGATGATAGGATTTAATAAGTAGGAGGGAAATCGATTAATTAAACCTTAAATCTCTCTCTATCATTTGGAATGTTTTCCTTTGTCAAACTTAATTAAGTAAAGTCTAGATGGAACATTTAACCAATCTTGATAAACCCTTAACCTCAATAAAAAGATGGATAGTAAACAATGTGACCCTGAAGCTAAATTCTGTTGTCCTGTTCTGTTAACCCTTGCCTTGATTCATGGTGATATTTCTTAAGCAAGGTCAAAATTTAATCCTTAAACAAGAAGGCTATTGTTATGAACCCTAAGCGGTACTTTCCACTCAATCGGAGCTTATGCCTTCACCTGTGCAATAGAGGTGTGGAACATGTGTTAGTGACTTGAATAAGATTAATTAACCTTGTAAGAAATGGAAAATGTTCTAAAATCAAATGAATAAAAAGATTTGGACATAAAATTGATGATCCTAGTTTAGAAAGCTTGGCCTTAAGCTATTTAGTCAACCGTTGAAAAGAAAGAAGTTCTCCCTTGTGAAAAGAATTGTGTGAATCATTACATGAAATTTTATAAGAACGTAAGTTAAGAATTAAGAGACACTTTAGTAAACAAGAAAATTTAACAAGAAATTCCTCATGGGATGCCCTAGCTGTGAGTGTGTCATGTGGATTGGACTTCCATGTTGTCTTGTCAAAAGAAGAGTACATTGTCCTTGATAGGTGTGAACGCTTTCCGTGCCGACCTTGTGGTCTCCCCGTAACAAGTGGTTCCTAGTGATTGGTCAGAACCTTGTGACGACATGTTGTGTCGTGTTGTGTCAAAGCAAGTCAAAAAAAGTTAGCTCCTTAACCATATTTTGCCACCACAACATATGGCCCTAGCCATTTAGTTTCAAACATACCCTTCTTCTCTTGATATTTGTTGGTGTTCTTTTGATTCTCTTTCAACACCAGTTATCCTACCTCAAACTGGCAAGGTGTCACTCTTTTATTTTAACTTCTCTGCACTCAATCCTGATACACTTTAAGGTGGTTCAAGGCATGAATTCATTTCTCGTCCAATAGTTCTAACTCTTCTAGTCAAGCTACGCTGTAATCCACTTCATTCAAGTAGTCCCTTAGCTCAATGCACAAAGAGGGGATTTTGATCTCTAAGGGTAGTACATCTTCTAAGCCAAATACTAATGAGTATGGAGTAGCACTTGTAGAGGTGCAGATGGATTTTCTGAATGCCCAAAGGGTAGGGTGAATTTGTAGATGCCAATTACGGCCTGTGGTATTCACCATCTTCTCCATGATGCAAATGAGAGTTTTATTTGATGCTTATACTTACCCATTACCTTAAGGGTAATGGGGGTTGATAATTTGAGGGATATTTGAAAACATTTGCATAACGCTTTCACAGCCTTATTCTTGAATAATTTTCCATTATCTGTTATAATAGTAGATGGGATGCCATAGGAACAAATGATATGGTTCATTATAAAATTTAAAATTTGAGCCCCTTCAACATAGGTTAAAGGAACAAACTCTACCCATTTGGTGAAGTATTCAATTGCGGTTATAATGAACTTGTATCCATCCGAGGAGATAGGATATAGTTTTACTATTACATTGAGACCCCACTTTGAGAATGGCCAGGGTGTTGTGATTGGTTGCAAGGATTACGTTGGTGCGTGTATCAACTTTCCATACTTTTGACAATCCAAGCATTTATTTAGATGATTACAACAATTATGTTCCATGGTAGGTCAATAGTAGCCTACTCTAAGTATTTTCTTTGCTAGAATGATCCCGTTAGTATGAGCCCCGCAGATGCCTTAGTGTACCTCTTTAATCACTTGAATGGATTCATCGAATTTAAAAACATATGATTCCCATCATAGCCTCGGTGAAAGAGGGTGCCCCCAAGCAAGGTATAGTGGGCTATACGCTAGATGATAGTGCACTTTTCAGCATGGGAAATGTTTGTGGGAAAGGTTCCGTTGTGAAGGTAATTCAATATTTCAGAGTACCACAAGGAAAAGGGACCAACAACCTCACATACCAAATAGGAATTTCGTAAATTATATGCCACTGTTCCTAGATGTTCAACAAAGAATAGCATATCATTACTAGTTGGTGGAATGTTCAACATGGACCCAACTATAGCCATATGGTCTATGGCTCTATTTTGGGCCCTTGGTATCTGCTAAAAAGTGACCTTCTCAAAGAAATCCTTTAAAGAATCAACCATTCTTTTGTATGGAAGGAGTTTCTTATCTTTTACCTTGTATTCATATGTTACTTACTTAATGATTAACATGGAGTCTCCAATTATATTTACTCACCTAACATCCCATCTATTAGTGAGCTTCATTCCTACAATTAGAGCCTCATATTCCATTGTATTGTTCGTACATGGGAATCTAAGTCTGAATGCTTGGGGAATCATGTCTCCTACGGGAGTGATCAACACGATTCTAACACCCGAACCATGATAAGTAAAGGAGCCATCAAAGTAGGGTTGCCATATGACTAATTCCTTAAGGTATATTGTGGATGCATTCTAGAGTTCCAAGTTCAATGGCTCTATACATGGTAGCGGGGCCTCAAATATCCGATCTGCTAAGACTTGTCACTTTAATGATTTCGATAGACATACTCGATGTCAAACTAGCTAAGAAAGATGATCCATTGGAAATCTTCCCTATGAGTGCAAGATTTTCCAACAAGTAATTTAAGGGATCCACTTTGGAAATGAGCTTGACCTTGTGATTGACTAAATAGTGGCATAGCTTCTAGAAAGTGAAAACCACAAACCAAACAAGCCTTCTCTATCTACGAATAATTAAGCTCGTAAGCTATCAATGCCTCGACTCAAATAGTATATCACTTTTTCTATATGTTCTTTATCATATTGAGCTAACAATGCTCTAATTACAAACTATGTAGTAGATATGTATAGTAGTAATAGTTCTCCTGCCATGGGTGGCATTAAAACAGGGGGTTTAGTAAGAAAGATTTTGAGAAAGGTGACACCTACTGCTGATCTAGTCCTCAGTGAAAACTCACATCCTTATTAAGTAGATGTGTGAAGGTGTGACACTTGTATGCCAATTGAGATATAAACCATATAATAGCATGTATCTTTCCCTGAAAGCTCCGCAGTTATCTGATGTTGGTAGGAGGAGGCATTTCCATTATTACGGAAACCTTTGTTGGATCTACTTTTATTCCTCTCCTAGATACAATGATTCATAATCATTTCCCATCTAATATGCCAAAGACACACTTCTTTGGGTTTAGACGGACTTTATAGTCCCTTAGAAGCTAAAAAATGTGTTGCAAGATTTATGGGTGCTCTTCATGAGTCCTAGATTTTTCCAATATACCATGTACGTAATCCTCCATGATATCAATAATCATATCATGAAATATTACCATCATTTCCCGTTGATTTACTGCACCTACATTCTTGAGGCCGAAGGACATAAATTGGTAGCAGAATGTTCCCCATGGGGTAGTGAAAGTTGTCTTGTGTTGATCATCCTCTACAATATTTATCTAGTTGTAACCTGAGAATCCATCCATGAGTGATAACATCTCATACTCAGCAGTTGAATCGACAATCATGTCCATGTTAGGGAGAGGAAAGTAATCTTTTGGACAAGCCTTTTTAATGTCTCTAAAGTCAAGTACACACTACGATACCAACTAGATATTTTGCATCGAAACTACATTGGAGATCCACTTTGAGTAGTATATAGGCCTTATGAAGCCTACTTCTAATAACCATTCTAGTTCTGATTTGACCAGTAAGGTCATACGAGGATGCATTTTGTGAAGATTCTTCTTTATAGGCTTGGCATTTGGTTGTATAACTAAATTTTCACCACTAGGGTAGGATCAAGTCTTGGTATGTCTGCATACAACCAAGCAAAAATATCTGCAAACTCTCTCAAAAGTGCTGTAAAATTTTTATGTTCTCTAACTAAGAGGGAATCTCCTAGTTTAATAATCTGAGGTAGGTTCTCTGTGCCGATGTTGATATCTATAGTCTCCTCTACCAGTATCTTGGATTCATCTTCCATGAGTGTATCGTCCAGAGGGAGATTAAGATCTTCTTCTTCTAAAGGGAATTCCACATGATCTTCATCTTTCATTGGTGATACTATTTTATCCAATGGTTTTTCATCTTATTTGTTCTTTAACGCCTCAAAAAGGTTTTCACTATACGACTTGGATTTATTTTTTCCACAAGGATTTTAAATGGAACTTTTTCCCTTGCATTATTGTTCACTTACGTTACCACACAATGCTTACTCCTCTTTGAAGTACACACACATGTTGAGCTAAATGGAGAATCTCCTTTGTGGTCATTTCTTGGGATATTGTATTTGAAGCCAAGGAACTTTCCGATAGCCTCATCATTATTAAACACGTCAACTACTATATGTTGTTGTTGGTCCCAATTCAAAAGTGATGGGTATATGAGATTCAATGATTGGGTTGTAGGGGATATGGTGGGTCTTATGGTAAGGATAGTCATATTAGAAAATAGGTTTGT
The DNA here is from genome assembly GCA_018340775.1 of Taxus wallichiana var. yunnanensis. Taxonomy (NCBI): domain Eukaryota; kingdom Viridiplantae; phylum Streptophyta; class Pinopsida; order Cupressales; family Taxaceae; genus Taxus; species Taxus wallichiana. The sequence continues at coordinate 645,723,338 of CM031241.1, read as the reverse complement.
GGTGGTGAGGTCTTCGTAAAGACTACATCGGGAATCTGTTTCGATTTCATCTCTGGATAAACTATCCTCACTCTCAAAAGAATCATACTCTTCATCTGAGGGGTGAACTTCATAAAAATGAGTTCCTAGACTGGATTTACCCACTATGTGACAAGGTATTTGAAGAGCTTCCAATGTACCTTGTTCTTGACAGCCGCAACCACATCCTTTATACCTCATGGTAAGCATTATGCGGTTAGGAATGATATACCTATATGATTTGTAGCATAAGACCATTTCATCATCTTGAGGATGAAGAACTATATCATGCAAGTATTATTTCTTCTTCTAGTAGACTACATGAAATGAAGTTCTTGAAAAGGAAATTATCCTAGATATTTTAAATTTATAGCATGGTCTACCATGCATTTGAGCTAATAGGGGAGCATTTTGAGCCATAAGGGCTTGTTGTAGATTATACTCTCTGACCACTTGTTATGCCCTTCATCTCCCATGTAACAAAAAGGAGTTTCGATATGAACGCACCATTTTCGTTGAGAGATAAGGTGTCTAGATCCACTCATGAAGTGGGGGCCTCATAATCATCTTTGGAATAGTCATCTCTTTAGAAGGACACTCGTAGATAGTGGGGAAATAGCCTGAGAATGCTCTGCAATGAGCAAAGGGTTGAGGATCTCCTTGAATTATAAGAGTATGTCCTTCATAATTAAACTTTAAACACTAATGGTATGTAGAAGGTACAACTTACATGACATGAATCCATGGCGAGTGAGTAAGATGTTGTATGGTAGCTCCAAGTCAAGGACGTGGAATTTTTTATCTTGACTTATAGGACATACTTCCATTGTGAAAGTTATCATACCTGTTTATTGATGTTCCTCATTGTCATATGCCTTGATGGTGGTGACCTCTATTTCTAAATCAGGTTCGGTGCATCCTAGGCCGACGTACTAATTTGAGAGTACAAATGTTAATACCTGATCCACCATCCACAAAAACATGCTTAACATTATTACGGTTTATGATGACTTCAATGTGTAAGGGAAGGTTGTGAGAAGGACTTTATCTTAAGGCTTTTGTATGGATGAAAGTTATGTGCTCACGATGGTGTGATTTGCGCTATCATCACTTGTAAGTGTGTTCATCAACATCAACAGATACTCCCAAACTTTGCAAGGTTTTTTATAATATGTCCTTATGAACATTAGATATCTTGAAGTTCTAAGATTGAAATATTAGCCATAATATTTTCTAATTGGTCTAAGTCATCATAATGACTTTTTGATTAGGATGGGGAGAATAATACAAGCCATTTGTGTTGCCATGACACACTCTCTTGTCTTGATCTTAATTGTGTTGACATGTTCAACTTGGTGAATCTACATAACCTATTAAAGCATCAAAATGGTCTCTATTTTACATGTAATTGGAATTTTTACTTTGGGACGACTATCCCGATCTAGAATTTCCTTTCCCTTATTACGTGCTTTGGGAAAGGTTCTTTAAAGATATCCAGTTCTTCATTTGGGGATTTGGTAGAGGTAGTAGCACCTTTTTCTATATCACCACTATCAATTATGTCTTGGATGTAATGCTTTAACGTTAAGCACTTATTGGTTTTATGACCCTTAACACAATGAAATCTGCAAAATTCATTTTCCCTAATCTATGATGGTTTAAGTGCATCATCCCCATAGGGTTTTTATTTAGGGTATTGGACTATATTGAAAACCTCTAACTATTTTAATATTGACGATGTCAAATTAGAAAGAGTGAATGTATGATGTTTGTACTCCATAGGTGGAGCTCCCTTTGCAAGATTCAAAGGTGTGTGGTTCTATATGGCTTGTACTCTTTTTTGTCCACTATTCCATCACTAACAACATTCTTGTTCTTATTGGTAACAAATTTGGGTTTTTCGTTAGTCTTGGTATCATTGTGATCTTGTGAAAAGGGTTATAAGGTCCCTCTATTTAAAAATTCTTTTCAATTTGAGTCCCTTTTTCAATGACCTCCTCAAATGTGTTTCCACAATGCATCTGCAAGTGGAACGTGATATCTAGGCGAAGGTTGGGAAAAAATATGCTTATCAACTTCTTTTTAGGTATGGAGCAAGGGAAGTGGCTAGTTAACCCTCTCCAACATTGTAATAATGCAACAAAGTTTTAATTATTTATTTGTTTAGCATTTCATAGATCTATCATGGTAACATTTTTCTCTATATTAAAAGAGAAGTGTCATACAAAACGTTTTGCTAGTTCAGGCCATGTTGATATGGATCCCTTAGGGATGTTCAAACCATTATAGCATCATTACTCCTAAAATTCATGGAAACAAATGGATACGGTAATTTTTGTATGTGACCTCTTGACAAGCCATGAAAAAGTCGTTAATATGATCTCTAGGATCACCTTTTCATTTATACTTATCAAATTTTGGAAAGATAAAATGTCTTGAGAAAGGAACTTGTAACATGGCTTTGTCAAATGGGTAGGGACATAACTCATCGAACCGGTACTTCTTGTTACTACTACCGGTTTGGCCTTCTTGTAATGCTTGAAGGGAATTCTTCATGGTAGACCATTCTTGGCTGAAAAGTTGGTCTTGTGTAGGTGGTGGTGTAGGTTTATACAAATAATTAAATCTAGGTGTATTTCCCACTTTGTTGCTCACGTAGAAATATTCATGAGATTCCTTGGGTTCCTCTTTATGAGGGGTGTTAGTGCTAACGTCATGATAATGAGTTTTTGGTTTAGCTTGTTTCAAGGGTTTAACCACTTTCTCTTTGTTTACATGACATGTTAGGCTAGCCAATTAGTGAATTAGAGACCGAACCTATTGTTCTAATGTTATCTCTTTGGTAGGTATCTCATTATGATTTTTGTTAGAGGGAGGTTGTGTGTGATGAGTATGTGCCTCGGTGTCTTCACAATGGGTTATGACGTATGTGATAATAACCATCATTTTCAAAGGGTATTTCCTTATCATTTTGTCTTTCTAAAGTGGAGGTATGATTAGGGTTCAAGATATCACAAACACTCCTAAAAGGGATTTCTACTTCCTCTTCTCCACGAACCATCCTAGCAATAAGGGAAGGGTCCATCATAGTGGGTAATTTCACCCCTAAATATACGACTCGTCTTAACACTTCATGCTTATTATAATATATGTACTCATCAAAATGGATGGAATGGAGTTCCATATCCATGTGAGGAGAATATTCCTCACCACTACTATGATCTACCATGACATCCTCTTGAAGAGACTTTTTACCTCCAAAGATTCTAGTTTCTATCTTTCGAGACCCTATTCTCATAATAGACATATTTGGAAGCAAGGGGTTGATCGCGAAAGGTTTCCACTAAGGTTTAACAATGAACTCTATGGAAATTTATGCAGCGTAATGATTCAAAAGTCATCACAAAGAATGCAAGACAAAAATGACTAAGAATCCAAAGGCTCAATGTGAACCTAGGATCTCAAAGAATAAAGAATGTCTAAAACAATCTATCTATCAAGAACTCGAGACAAAACTATCAAGCGCACAACTATAGAATAACCAAACAAATAGTCTACTCCTATGTTTTTATAAGAAAAGTTTGAGAACTGATAGTGACAATATAATATTACCACCTAGGTCAAGTTTAGAAATAAACAATACCTAAATACTAAGAGAGTATTGATGCAATCCTCCAACAAAGTATACCAAAACTAGTTTAGGACACAAACAATGTCTAAGTCCCTGAAAGTGGAAGTTATGAATGTGAGCAACATAACAACAATATTTGGGAAAGGCAATCAAGATTTTTAGAAAAAGAAAGATTCTAGTACCAAAAAATGTCACCCCAATGCTAACAATGCAACGTCAACACCCTCAAAATCTCAAGACAAAGTTGGAATAAAAAACTATGCCTAAGTATACTAAGGAATTATTACCCGTGCGAGTAGCATAACACTACAATATGGAGACTTAAACCAAGTTCCACAATGGAAACAAGATGTAAGTATCACAATTGTAAATCTATAATTTAGGTAACGTAACAAATATAAGGAAGAAAATGATAAGACAACCTAACTAGAATGATAATAAGTCTCAATATGGGTATGAGACAAGGGGCCTACTAGGAAATGACCACATACCATTCACACTTTCAACACTTGCATTCAGGAAAATTTGCAACCCAGTCATGCAAGTAGACTACAAAAGTGGTGGACACATTATTCCCGTAGTATCCGTATATGTCATCTACTCTTTTATCCCAAAATGGGTAACAAGAGAACAAAGGTGTAGACCAAATGAGGGTGAAAAAAACTAAGTATACTTTGCCAAAGTTTCACCTTGCCTTAAGGAAAATGAAAAACTAGAGAAAAGTAACACATCGTAAGTTTCATGATGAAATATCATGTGGCCCCAACTTTAAAAGATTCTTTCCCTTGTTCGAATAACAAGAGTTAGAATCTAATAAAGTAGAAACTTTGTGAGAGCTCTCAAGTATACTATCTAAGACAAAATTGGCTCCAAGCTGGAAAGCTTCCTAATGGTTCTCTCACCTAGGTTGTCACAAGATATCTAGAGCAAGCTAAATTTACCTTGGTTTCCCAAGGAGTATCTCATCTTTACTTTACCTCTTCGAGTATAATAAGTACCGAAGTGCATTTAGTTATAATTTCATGAGGGTCATGATATATATATATATATCTTTAACTCTAAATTTCAAAGGAATACTAGTCAAGTGGGAATTTGGAGCACTTACCTGTTTTCTTCACAAGGTTCCCTCTTGTGTGAACTACTTGTGGGTTCCTAGAACCACCCCTCTTGTGAGATTAATACTTATTCCAAATAGGTTATGTTCTAGTTGAATGGACAAGATTTAGCTCTTAACCAACCTGAAAATCAAGTGTGTTGAATAGTGGTGTATTTTTTAATCTTTGGATTAAGTAATGTGGTTTTATCCACCATTGGAAACCTAAAATCACATGTGAAAATTAGATTTTTGTTTGAATGGAGTTCTTTGACTAGTGTTAGGTCCTTCACACAAATGATTAGAAGTCTAAAAATATCCACAATATCATAAAAAGAGGATTAAGTGATGTTTTTGATTCCCAAGATGACACTAGGTGCAAGGGAAGAGCACACACAACAAGTAACCCTACTAGATAGAAATTAAAAACTTGTAAACCAATTAACTACCATGAAATTTTAGTGAAAAAAAAACAAATTTTATTCCCCAATTAATTCAAGTGCTTTAGAATGAAAAGGACTAAACTTGCTTTTGGTTCCCAAGATCACACTAGACTGCAAAGTAAGAGCATACACAAGTGTTTTGCCTTGATTATTTTCTAAGTGAAAATCTCTTAAACTAAAATATTAAGAATATCAATGACTAATGATTTTTCTTACTTACTCTAAAATAGCAATAAGTGGTTTACAAGTGCTTTTGGTTCCCAAGATCATACTAATTACAAGGGAAGAGCATACACACCCTATTCAAAACTCAAACAAAGTATGAAAAATCACTTATCAAACCCTAAGTCAATTTTGTTAGGAACATTTCTTTAAAATAAATAAATTGATAAAAAAAAGTGTAAAAACCTTTAAAAATAATGACAAGGATCCTAAAAAATAGAAGTAAAAATTATGAAATTGGTAGAAATTTACCTAAGTGCACAAGTGCGGCCCTAATTATACGGGCGCAGTCTGAGTGTATAGGAGTGGGTCGAGAGTGCATGGGCGCGGAGTTGGAATCATATGCATTCCTCTATCAAAAATGCACATTTGGTGGTGCATGGGCGTGTCTCGAGAGGTGTAGCCTTGTAGGTGCATCTTAGATTGCATAGGTACAAGTCTATGATAGAGACCAAAATTTCAATGTTGCATGTGCATGGCTAGAGAGGCACATGATACGTTCTAGGGGCATGGGCGTAGACTTGAATGAACAAGTGCACTTTTGCATGCACAGACGTGGACTTCAAATCACTGGTGCGACCTTTCTTGTAGGTGACTAAAATTTGATATTTGAGTGGAATTTATTCAAAAAGATTAAATCTTTGTGATTTTGAAGCATTTTTGATAGGGCTTCACCTTTTGATATCCTGCAAAGAACATGAAAACACAACTTCTACCACTAATCTAGTTGAAATAACTAATTAGTTTAAAAATTGATCTACAAAAACTTTGAAAAGTGCTCTAAAAAACTTGAAAGTAAGCTAGTTTAACCTAGAAAACCTGAGTTTAATCTAAGAATTTGAAGTTAATCTAAGAAAACTTGAAATCTAAAAATTTAAAACTATGTTAAAAGGCTTGAAAATGATGTGCAAATGGGGATTTTCTCCCACCGGGCATGCCAAATGATAACACCCTTTACTTTCACTACAAATTAAACTATTCTAAATATCAACACCATAATGATCTAAATCTAAATGAAAATCTAAGGAATGAAACATCAATGATAAAATCTAAACAACATAACAATGGAGATAAAATGGAACAAACATCTAAAATCTAAACATGTCTACTAGTAGATTTGACTAACATAGACCTAAATAGATCTAGGAGCAATCAAATTGGGTATGGTTACTACTCCACAAATGGTGAAGAGATCTCTCTAGCACGAGACTAAAAGGCCATGCTAGATATTCTCCTACTAAGCATAATGAAGGCTTTAGGCTCTTTAACATATGTATTAGATGAGGCTACTATCAAAATCATGGTGTAAAGTTGGATTTTATAACTTAGACATTTCTATAGTTTTGCTTTTAGGAGAAACTTGTATTCTAATGCATGTGGGGATAAAAAGTACTAAAAAATTTGAATTTCTAATCATAATTAGTGAATTATTAAGTGATTAAGAGGTGTGGAGCCTTAATCAACCACTTAGGGTAAACTAGGAGGCTAGGATAAGCTTTTGAAGCGTCTTGAGACGTGGAGGTGAATGGGCTGATTTTGAGTGGTTGGAAGAGGAGTTTAAGCTAATAGTAGGGAATATTGACCAAAACAAGGGTAAAATAGGTGTAATTAGCTAATAACACTATCATTTCCTGAAGAGGATAAAAAGTTACGATTTGACGTCGATTGGCATCTTGAATGTGGAAAAGGGTGGATAATTAACAAATAAGTGTTAATTAAACATAATAGAGGGAAAATGTCAGTTAATTAGCAAAAATCACTAATTATAACAGAATTGGTAAGAATGATAGTGATTTGCTTGCTTTTAGAAATAAGATTGCAAAAGCAGAATTTACGTATCTACACCACCATTAAGAGGTAAGGTTTCAACACCAAAGAAAAGATGTAGGCAAGTAAGTGTACCTTTCTCTATTCCCAATCTCACGCTACTAGTAAGAAGCATGAAATCAACCAAATTTTAAATTTTAAGTGAAAAGGATTTTGAAAGGGGTAATCATTTGAATATATTTGATTTATTTATTTTTCCTCTTTTAATAATTTTCTTATCATGTTCAAGTATAGTTTTACCTTTATTGTATTTATCCTCACCCATGTGACTATTGTGGATATGTTCTTTTCATTATTTAGATATTGAGATGGGAAGACAAAATTTTTGGTAAAAATTTTAGGGTTTTCTTGTTAATCCTCTGAGATCTTCTCTAAATCTGAAAGGAGGGTTTGACATCGGTAATCTTCTGATGAAAAGTTACTGATAGGTAAGATCTATGACCTGGAAGGTTCTAGAATTGTTATGAGATACATAATACCCCATTCTCAAATTTATGGATTTATATATAATATATGATATGAGTGTGATATGATAATGATATGATAGAGATATTTTACCAATGGATTTCATAATTGAATGGTGTTTAAAACATATTTTGAGCAAGTGGCCTGGTTATAGTCCTTTGATGAGTATCTAGCATGAATGAGAAGATTTTTGATTCATTCACTGTAAGTTTAATTTTCAAATATAACTTTTTTATATATTCATATATTTCGGATTTGCTCGTATTTTTTTCACTCGTTTGCATTTTTATGCAATTTTGAGGCTTTCATTAGGATTAAGACTCATAAAACCCTAAAATGGAAGAACTCCCATTTCGGGGAGGTAGTAATTTTTTTCCTAATGTACCGATTTTTTTGGGGAAAGCCGTACAAAGATGGGAAAGCAAGAAAAAAATGGGTTTTGTTTTTCATGGTATTTTAAGTGAATGAGGGCTTAAAGCTTGTGATTCCCTAGTAGGTGCTTAACTCCAGCCCCCTTTCATTTTATTTGTGTGGTGAAGGCAAGAGCATTTTATTCTATTTTAGTGGAAACTAAAATAAATAGTAGAGCATAATATTGAAAACCTTGTATCTTTTGATCGGTAACTCGGTTTTGAGTGCCATTTTTTTGCAAAAAGTGCGTAGTTTTTTATGCTCTTTCCATTGGAAATATTTATTTTGAGAATCGCACTATAATTATAAAGTGCCATATTGTAACACGCACTCATTATAAAGTGCCAAAATCTAGGGGGGCTCTTGTTGCATTGCTTGGGGGTCTTGTTGCATTACTTGGATCTTCCATTTCTTTTGGTGTTTTTTTTTAAGATGGCATCTACTTCTACATTAACTCATGTTGAGCCATTAACAACACATAATTACCACACATGGAAACCAAGAATGGAAACAATAATTAAGCAGAAAGGATTATGGGCTTTAACTTCTAAAGAACAACCAGTGTTCACTAGAGAATATGAGAAATTTCAGTACCAGTGCAAATTTGATGAGTGTATGGGTTTGATAGGAACTTATGTAAGTGACAGTCTTTTATTTCATTTGGAAAAGTGTGACTCTCCTTTCAAAATATGGGAGAAATTGGAGGATTTATTTGGTAAGGTGGATCATATGAGAGCTATGCAACTTGAAATTGAGATCACCTCTCTTAATCCTGAAGATTTTCCAACAATTATAGACTATCTTACCAAGTTCAAGCATTTGTTGACACAATTGAAGGGGAGTGGAAGAGATAAGAAAGATGAAGAGTGTGTTTACTTGATTCTATCCAAGTTGAGAGGACCATTCCAAATTTTTGCTTCTACCTTTTTCTCTAGCATGGATGCCTTAGGTGACACCTTCAAAATGCCTAACTTAGAAATATTTTGTGAAAGACTTACTAGGGAAGAATCCAAATTATCTCACCTTGAGTCTTCCACCTCTCAAAAGGCATTAGTTGCATCTAATCCTAAGGGCAAGGGAAAACCAAAAAGTAAAACCAAATCCACACCTTCTCCATCTCAAAATGCTCCTAAACCTAAAGAAACAACTCAAACCCAAGGAGTCTTCTAAATCCAAGAATAAGTCTAGCCGTTCATGCTCTTTTTGTGGGGGTAGTAATCATGAAGAAAATAGGTGTTATAAGCGAATGCAAGCCTTAGAGGATGCAGTCAAGAAACACAAAATTTCTATCTCAACTCCACCTCCTTCTAATCAGCATGGAAAATCACTTAATGTTGTTGGAAGATCTCAGTCACCACTTGCAGACAATTGGGTTATAGATTCTGGTGCTTCTCATCACATGACTTCTTCCAAAGAGTCTTTTGTTTCTCTAGGTTTGAGTTCTACTTCCAAAATTGAGGTTGGAGATTCTTCCTTTCTTTCTGTTGAGGGAAAAGGTGATATACAACTTGATGGTGGAAATATCCAAGATGCACTATATGTTCCTAACATCACTACAAATTTGCTTTATGTATATCAAATTTGTCATTTTGGTCAAGGGAAAATAGTGACTTTTACACCACATGGGGCAGAAGTAAGAACTTTGTTGGAGCCTTTTTCACTTGTTGCTCAGGGTATTGTTGATCATAGTTCAAGACTATATCACTTTGAAGGTTTTGATGACACTTCTTCTATAGGGACAGGATTGGTTTCTCATTTAGATTCAGAAAGTAAGCTTTGGCATGAAAGATTTGGACATCTCAATTATAGATATTTGAAGGAGTTGAGCACTCATGGTATGGTAGATGGTCTTCCTAGAGTTTCTTGTCTTGAGGGAGTTTGTCATGGTTGTGCATTAGGGAAACAACACCAAGATCCTTTTCCTAAGAATTTGTCTAAGAGAGCTTCTTCACCACTTGAGCTTGTGCATAGTGACTTGATGGTTTTTCCTACCCCATCTTTCAATGGAGCTAAGTATGCACTTACATTTATTGATAATTTCTCGAGGCGTACTTGGGTTTATTTTCTCAAGTACAAAAGTGATGTTTTTCACACTTTAAAGTCTTCAAGGCTTTGGTCGAGAAACAATCTTCTAGTAGCATAAAGAACCTTCGTGCACTGATAATGGGGGGAGTACTTCAGCAATGAGTTTTCTAAATTTTTGGAAACTCAAGGCATTATTCACCAACATTTTGTTCCTCATACTCCACAACAGAATGGATTAGCAGAAAGGAAGAATAGAACTTTGAAGGAAATGGCTAATTGTATGATGCATTCTAGAGATATACCTCCTATCTATTGGGAAAAAGTAATTAATTGTGCTAACTATATTCAGAATCACACACCACATAGAGCACTTGAGCATTTGACTCAGAGGAAGCTTGGTCCAACACTAAGCCAGATGTCTCATTTTTTTGAGTCTTTGGGAGCCATGCTTGGGCCTTTGTGCCAAAGAAGAAAAGGAAAGCTTTGGATAAGAAGAGTAAACCCTTGATCTTTGTAGGGTATTGTGAGGACATGAGAGCTTATCATCTTTTAGATCCTGATACACATGATGTTCTTTTTGAACACATGTTTAGTTTGATGAGCGTTTCACTCCTAATGATTCTTCATCTTCTTCCATTCCTTCTTCTTCTTCATCTCATCTTGAGGATCTTTTCTTTGAGGAGATTGATGAGGAGGTTATAGATGCCATTGAGGATCCTATTCCCATTGATGTTGTCACTATGCCTAAGTGGGCTCGTACTATAGTTTTATGAGGCAACACCTTTCATAGAGGATCTTCCACCCACTAGGCATCATCACGCACATTCTACAGGTTCTGGACTTTTATGTCAGGTAGTTTCTGAGGATCCACAGTATTTTTCAAAGGCTCATGGGATACAGGAGTGGGATGATGCGATGACAACTGAGTATTCTTCTTTGATGAAGAATCATACTTGGGATTTGGTATCTCTTCCTAAAGGAAGAAAGATGGTTAGGTGTAAGTGGGTATACCGAACCAAATACACAGCTGATGGGTCCATTGACAAGTATAAGGCTTGTCTTGTTGCAAAGGGTTTTTCACAAGTCGAAGGTATTGATTACTCTGAGACTTTTGCACCGTTGCCAAGATGGATTCTGTATGCCTTGTACTTGCTATTGCTGCATCACAGGGGTGGCCCATATACCAGATGGACGTGAAGAGTGCCTTCTTACATGGAGATCTAAAAGAGGAAATATATATGGAGCAGCCGGCTTGGATTTGTTCAGGATTCTTCTCTTGTTTGTTGGCTCGAAGGTCTCTCTATGGTCTCAAACAAGCCCCTCGGGCTTGGTATGAGAAGATGGATTATTTTCTTCTATCTACTGGTTTTGTTCATTGCCACTCGATCATACAGTGTATCTCCAGCATGTCGGTGAGGATATTGTGATACTTGTCTTGTATGTTGATGATCTGTTACTTACTGGCAGCTCTTCTTCCCACATTCAGACTATTCAGAGGGCTCTTTCTACATAGTTTGACATGACAGATCTTGGGCTATTGCATTATTTCCTTGGTTTGCAGATTTCTCAGACAGATTCAAGGATTCATTTGAGTCAGCAAAAGTACACCCATGATCTTCTTAGGCACTTTGATATGGCTGATTGCAAGCCAAGTCCATCTCCTTTTCAGTCTGGAGTTACTCTTACATCCACATGTACCACACCACTTTGTGATCCTACATTGTATAGGCAGTTGGTTGGGAGTCTCATGTACTTGACCCATACTCACCCTGATATTTCATTTGTAGTAGGGCTTGTATCTCAGTTTGCACATTCTCCTCATATAGTAGTCACCGAAGATGCTAAAAGGATTTTGCGCTATTTGCATGGCACTTCCCACTTTGGCCTACACTACACTAGGGGCTCTACTCAGTTAGTTGGGTATACATATTAGATTGGGCAGGTTCTATTGATGACAAGGCGTTCCACTTCTAGCTATCTTTTTGTCTTGGTTCTTCTCCAGTTGCTTGGGCATGCAAAAAGCAACAGGCTATTGCACTTTCATCTTCAGAGGTAGAGTACAGGGCAGCAGTTACAGCGAGTCAACAGATTCTTTGGCTTCGCAATTATTGACAGAGTTTGGATTCCCACAGGATTCACCAAATTGTACTTTGGTGTGACAACCAAAGTGCAATTCACATTTCTCGCAACCCAGTTGAGCACCAGTGGACCAAGCATATGAGATACACATCCACTTCATTCGGCAGCACATTCAGGATGGAGTTCTTTGCTTGGAGTACCTTCCGACTCAGCAGCAGGTTGCAGACATCTTTATGAAGCCTTTTGCATCACCTCGCTACCTTGAGTTGCGTGGAATGCTTGGGGTTTCAGAAGTTGTTCTTGGGGGTGTTCGTGAGAACATCTTCCTTCTTCTTCTTCTTTCTCTTTCCTTATAGCAGGATTCTTTCCTTCTTTTGGTTCGAGATTTCTTCATGGATATATTGTACATGAGTACCTCATCAAGCCTAGTTGCCGGGACTCATACTGTGGACATGCCACTTCTATTTTGGCCCCTAGCTTCACTTGAGGGGGGGTGTTAGAGTAGGTATTTACCTTAGCTCATGTTCACCTAGGTATATTATTTACCTTTATTGTATTTATCCTCACCCACTTATGTGTGTGGATATTTCTTTTATTTATTTAGATATTAGGAGATATTATCTAGTTGTTAGGTATAGTTCTTTCCTTGATCTATGGTATTGACTAGTTCTTTCCTAGATCTATGGTATATGACTAGATCCTTGATGTCTAGTTCTCTCATAAATCTATGGACTTGACTAGTTCTTTGTAAAATGACTAGTTCTTTCCATGATTTATGGCTTGATCTACGACCTTGACTGGTTCTTAGATTGTTATTCCTTGCCTATATGTATTTCATGGAGTTCCATTATATATGATATTCCATTTGTTTTATAGAATTACTTTCATCTGATCGTGGTGTTTGGCTGTGTTCTTGGCATTACTGATCTAGTTATCGTTCCTTTTCATTGTTATAACCCACTCGAGTTATGATGTGAGTGCACTATAACGTGATATCGTTTGCTGCTCGTATTCTTGTTTGCAATGTTGTATATGTTTATTTGGGAGGGAGATATTTACAAAAATAAATGTTTATGTATAAGAAATAATAAAATGTAAATTTATTTTAATATATATAAGAAATTAGAGTCACTTTTCACGTTATGGAACTAGTCTCAAAGCTCCACAAGTCAAATTTTAGAAGATATTTTTTCATATTCTAATATGGTCAAGACATGGTACATTTCAAGATTTCAGCATTCATCCTAAAGCTTTTAGGGTTTAAATTCTAAAATCGATATCTTATTTGTGAAATAATAAAGTCATTGTTTATGTTTTGGGGTCTTCTTGATTGTTTATTGACATTTATAGGAGTTTTAGATGTGTGAAAACTATATTTTATTAAAATCACAACTCCCGAAGGTAAAGAACAATTGCTTGAATATATGGACTCATGAAATTCCTTATAACACATAATAAATCAAAACACATATGTAAGATTTTATCAATTCAAATAATCAAGGGAATGGTCATCATGATGAGGTTAATGAAGGATCTAAAACATCATGAGGACAATGGGTGCAATCAGGAAAATCATGAGGTCTGTGAAGGATCAAAAACATCAAGAGCTTCATCGAGATTAAAGCCACCAAGGGAATGGTCATAAGGATCATGATAAGATAAGATCACCATGAGTGATGGTGGAAATCACCCCAAGCTCACAAATATGTGCATATTTTATGAGAGTTTTTCTAAATACTTAATCAATACTCGGTAATGAACTCACATCTTGCAAGTCAAGGAGGTGGATTTTTAGTTTTTCGGTACATTATGAAGGTCAAGAACATGGAATCCATTCTTGTACATTCCTCCAAGTTTCATTCATGGATCAATCCTTATATCATGAGGAGGAAACATATCTATATGAGGAGAAATTGAGAAAGAGGGTGTACAGACATCATAAACATGTTCCACTCATGTGACATCTTGGTCAAGGGGTGAATTGTGATATTAAGAAGACACCATCATGTTCAAAGGTGAAATGTGAGGCTCAAGGAGTGAATTGATGATCATGATATCCTGACTCTACCATTGTGTCAAAACCTCTTCGAGAAACAAATAAAAATTATTTAGTTAGGATATTGAGGCATCCAAGACCATCATGTGTGAAGGATCAAGAAATCACCTATTCTCATTAGAGGGACATGAGAAAGAAGTGTATGAGCATCCTAAATATGATTCCATTTAAGGAGGATTTTGAATCCAGGAAGGATAAGAGGATGATATTCATATGGAAATGTTTTCATGTGAGTTGATTAACCTAAAAATGAAAAACTTAAACCATGAAAACCAAGCCACAATGTGAAATCTTTCTCCCAAATTTTCATGAATCCCTCTACGGGCCAACCTGCCTTTTGTATCATAATCACCTTTTCCTTAAAGGTATTCCTATTGCATTGGGTGAACATGTATAAGTTTGTAAAAAGGTGTAACAAGTTCCATTATTCCATTCATTTAAGTGCATTAAAAGACTAATTCTTGAAAAGCCTAAAAAGGCCAATTTTGGCCATTTTGAGCTCCTTGTGTGCATCCTCTGAGAGGGTTATGCAAATTCCTTAAGTATCCAAAGGTGTTATTTGAGAGCCTTTCAAGTTACGGAATAAGTTTAGGAATATTTAGGAAATTTATGACCATTAAGGGACAATATTTTCAACAATAGGTTTTCATGTGTAAGGAACGAGAAGGAAAATTATGAACCTTGACTTATCTAGCTGATTCTCGGGAGCCTCGGTAAGTAGTTAGGAGGAAAACAAAAGGCACCATAAATCTTGAATTATTCTTTAAATTTCAAGATAATCCATTTTGATTAAAAATCATATAATATTTGACCCTAAACCATTTTCTTAAGATCATGTGGAAAAAAAATCAAGCTCGGTGTCTAAAAATGAACATCCAAGGAAAAACTAGCTTTCAAAATTAGGAAAAATAACACTATAGAAACTATTTCATCCCCTTTGCTCCCTATGGGATAAAGGGGACATGAGGGAAATAAAATTTTGACCTCATTTTCCTACCCAAGTCACACTTTGGACACCTGGGTGTCCCCACTATCCCTTATGTCCCCATGGTACAAGGGGGATAAGAGGGACCTCATCCTAATTGTGGAAAAAGGGATTCATCTTTATTAAATCCATTTTTATTAAGGGAAATCATGTGGATAAGAGTGTGACAAGGAAAATATTAGGGTGTCAATGTGTGTAATAGAAATTCACTTAGACAATAGGTTCCATCAGGAAAATGACGAGGTATGTGAAGGATCTAAAAAATCAAGAACCTCATTGAAATTCAATTCATCAAGAGAATGATCATCATGAGCATGATGAGAAAGGATGTCATGAGTGGTTATCGTAGTCATCTCAAGCTCACAAATGGTTCATATCTCTTAATATTCTTTCTAAACACTTAATCAATAGTTGGAAATGCGCTCTCATGTTGCAATAAGGAGTGGATTTCAAAGTGATTCAATGTATTTATAATTCAAGAAGATGGAGCTCACCCTCAAAAATTCCTTCAAGTCTCATTCAAGGATCAATCCTTCCATATAGAGGAGGAAACCTATTTCCATGAGGATAAATCAAGAAAAGAGGTGTCTAGATACTATAAGCATGTTTCCACTCATGTGACATCTTGGTCATCGAAGTGAATTTTGAAGTTAAAAAGGGTGTCATCATGTTGAAAGGTGAAATGGGAAGCTCATGGAGTATGTTGAGGATCATCATATCTTGACCCTTCCATCATGTTTAAACCTCTTCAAGGAACAATCCAAGATGATCTAGTCAAGTTATCAAGGCATTCACGACCATCATGTGTGAAGGATCAAGACATCATCTATCTCCATGAGAAGTATATGAGAAAAGAGCTGTATGAGCATCCTGAAGTTAAATCCATCTGAGGAGACTTTTGGAGCTAGAGGTTAGAGGATGATCTTCATATAGACAACCATGTATGCAAGAATGAGAAAGAATTTGAGTTTCACTTGATGACACTCACTTGGCAGTGTTCTTAAACACTCATTTCAACCTTGTAGTGTTATCACACTTCAAAGGAGGAATTATATTGCAACCACCTCATTTCAGTTCAATAGGTGGCCACATGACGATAATTTCATTCCGTGATAATTTCTTCCACTACATGGTGAATACCTACTTAAGTAAGTGAGAGATAATCACAAAATGGTTTGGGCATCATGGAGTTTATTTGTGATCACGAGGGTTAATTATGGAGGCCTAAAAATTAAGAGAGTGATATTTTCTCTTGAATTGTAATTAGAAGAGAGAATATCATTCCCATTTTTAGACATAAAATCATACACTTTGGGTATTATTTAGTCCCAAAGTGTCATACTACTATTCATATGTTTTTGAGTGAAGAAAGTACCAATCAACCCATGTCCTTTGGCCATTTTTCTTTACTTTTTTCATCATTATTTACCTTCCACATGTACTCACCTAGTTATTTTTGTCATTTTCATCATTCTACCCTTGAATGGGTTGCATGGCCAAGCGATCTTGGGCACCCTAGGTGCCCCTGGTTCCATTCAGTGGTCCCCGATCCTTTTCTTACTTTACCTCCATCTTTTGGGAACTTTCTAGTGAGTCAATCTTTCCATATTTTTAGTGGTCATCCTTGGTAGGGTTGATTACAAAATTAGAACAAGATAACCATATAACTATAAAGTTATAAGACCATAATGAGGGAACACACACTAAGAGCTACGACTACCACCTAAGGTTACATCCATTTAGATCCATCAAAAAGGACAAAGGATGGATCATCTGCATCACAATTCATAGGAGGTATTTTCTTCATCACGATTACCAATGACATCTGGCGTAGTATAGTGAAACATGCACGATAGACAACAAAGACCTCATATCATCTAGTGACCACGAAATGTTTCATTTTGGACCTCCTACATAGACCAAGGTTCCCAAAACTAAGACTAGGGTGCCCCAAGTTCCCTCATCCTCTTCAAGAACCCCAAAGTACAACTAGAAAGTTCATTTCTACATCTGTTGGATCTCCTGTGTGGCCGCCTCTAAATTCAGTTCATCTAGTTTTTTCTGAGACATAGTCCTAAAGAATCGTCGAATAAGCTAAGTTATTTCTAACCCTCCTTGAGCATTTAGGGTTTATTATTTTATCTAATTAATTTCTTGGGTCATTTATTTCATTTATTTATTTGTAATTTATTGCTTTGTATACATCTATATTAAACTATCATAGACTACCATATTTTCATTTTAGTTTAATCATTTTAGTGAACCCATCCTCAATCTTCACTCTTAGGATCCTCATTTTCCTCTATCATGGCTCTGAATTTCCTCAATTTTATTTGTATGACTTAAGATACATCCTAACTATCATGTTATTCTATAAAAAGCCTTAGACACCATATATCATCCTCAAAATACACCACCACATGAAATAAGTCCTATATTCGATTGTTTATATGATGACCCTAGTCCTATTTCTCCTCCATCTAATCAACCCCTATTGGAATCAATTTAAGATTTACATTCTTTGTTTCAAGAAAATTTTATGGCTATGGAATCTAAAATTACATCTCTCGAATATGAAATCCAACAGCTTAAGGATGCCTCTCAAGCGCATGTTTCTTCTCCTTTACATATCATTTTATGTCTTCTACATGTGCTCATGTTACCAAACCTCAATTCTTGCCACTTCTCACACCTTTCAATTTTCTAATCAATGATAAGAAACAATATATTATTCCAAATATCACAATGTATCGATTAATCAACTTTCCATCTACTCATGGTTATCCTCCTTATCGGATTACAAAATATCAGGTTCTTCCATATTGTAACTATCATCAAATTAATGGACATATTAAAAATGATCATGATTTATGAAGAATCAAACATATTAAGTGTCAAATTTCATCTCATTCAAAAATTTCTGTTGAATGGTCCTCTCCACTTGTTACATCTAAATGAGTTCTTAAATATGATTCATCTAATAAATAAAGTCACAAGCTGCCTAAGCAACCACCTACGGTATCACCAAGTCAACATAAGAAAACACCTTTAAAAATTAGTTCAAGACCTCTTTCTCTCAAGTCATCTATAGTGTTACCAAGTAAAATTATGCACAATCCTCTTAAGAATGAGCACACTCCTCCTCCATTCAATGATATACGACATCACTAGGTCATGCTCAGTAACCACCTCCTATAGTTAAACTTGTAATTCCACCATATGCTATAGACCATACCTATGTCAATGAATTTGACCGGATGAAGCTTACTATGATGATGAACCATTTGATGGTCACACTCCTCTATCACCTCAATGTCCCATCATTTTTGTTAATGCAACTACTCCTTACATTGATCCGTTTAGTGTCTTTTGAATAGACTTATGTCACTTACATACTTGTGGGTATAACATCCTACACCCCCACATCTTAGCATCAACTCATCTCCCATACTTGCATCGTTATACATAAATATCTTAGCATGGGCATATTCATCTATACTTTAGCATCATCATTTCCCGATGACACTATATTGTGCTTCAGTTTAAACTTGACTATTTAGGGCATACTATACATGAACCCCACACATTGCATAATAGGTGTTACACATTACATCTCTTCACACATATTTCATCATATGTCCTACATATTACATCATACACTCTACATTTAGTCTACATCATTTCAACATTTGCACATCCATACATCATACATGATATTAGTATTCATCATACATGTTTCACATTCCTATTGTCTATAATTCCAACATCACACATTCCTCATTTTACATACTACATAGCATGTATGTACACTTTTATTCTATCTACACATCTTGCATTGCATCTTATACATTTTCCACTAAATATTCTACACATCACATGGTCATCTCTCATCATTACACACACTACATATTCTTCTACGTGCTGCACTTACTACCCTTTGACTCACTCTAGTTCCTTGATCTATACTCGACTATAAAGGGTTTAAAAATCAAATGGACCTTATCATACTCACACAATCATCATTCATCCATCTATCATGTGAAATTCCTAGGATTAGTGACATACGTTTTAGGCTACATCACCACTCCTACTATTTATCTTGTAGTGATATAGACTTTAGAATAAATCATCACTCACACGCCCACCTTTTCAGTGATATACACTTCAAATATAGGGTCACACACACTCATATCTAAGTTTCATATCATCAACACACATACATATTCATCACATTGCACTACATACAACAACACATTTTTACCATTTCTTGATAACACACTCTCATTTATAGTTCATTATTGACTAATGAGGGAGAAAACAAAATGAACCTCACTACATAAATTTCCATTCACTCGGGGTAACACGGTCCTATCATCCATACTGCATTCCATTCCATGCATCCACATCATGTTGCATATCTTGGTTATTTTTACTCTTGCTCACATTTTTCTTGTACATGTTCGCTTATTACACATGATAGATAAGTTTCTTATATGTCATTATATTTACTATACACACATACACATTCACGTCCTTTTTTAGTTGTGATTGCAGATACATGTTTCTTACACACAACAGGGATGTTTGGATACTACCACTACATACACATTCTTGGGGCATCCACATACATATATTACAGGTGTTATTGTTTCATTTGGTACTTAACACATTACTATCTTGGTTATAAAATATTTTTACATACATGTTATCTTTCTAATATTCTAACCGGTGTTTCATGTGCAACACGTATTTTGTAGGGCCATTTGCTTCTATCCTTGTACACTACATTGTTTGTTCTTGCTTATTTGTATTTTCTATTATATGTGGGCCTTTCCCTTTTCTTGGTGTGTAATTTTTTTGTATGTGGCCACTATGGCCTTGAGTTTCTTGCAACATCGTGAGTGATGTCCCATGTTTGCAACCCATGTTTGTGGTATCGATTGGATTCTTGCATGTTTACTTACTTTCTATCTTATACATTGTTTGTGTAGCTTACACTTATCTTCTACATACATGTTTGTTCATACTAACACTTGTTTCTATCCACTTGTTTGCGTGCACCTTGGTTTCTACCAATCGCATTCCCTCCCCCTACAAGGAACAATTTACATGGTCGGTCCTCTTTTGGGGCCGCATTCTCCTATCAACGATGTTTCATGTGACCCCAAAGAGGGTGCCATCCTTTGGGGTTTACACAATACAAAACACTTTATACCTGCAAGCTGAGTTTTTTTTGTCCTTACATTATGTGTTATACATCGTGTGGGTTAGACGGTCTCGAACCCCATACATAGCAACTTTATAGGATAGGGTGTCCTTAGCACATGCGGGAGAAATTAAAGGTTAGAGGATAAAACAAACCTTCCTCTCTAAAGCTGTCATGACGTTGGATCACCCAAAACCAGCAGTAAGATAGAGATAACTTCATTACTCGAGGAAGTAGTTATAGGTTGAATAATAATGCAACTTTATCCCTACACTTCTTTGGCCAGTGGCATGAGATCGCCCAAAAAAATTGCACTTCACCAAAATTTATAGGATCCTTTTCCTCACCCTTTTTCTCGACATGGATCAGGTGCACATTTTCTTTTTTCATTTTCATTTTCATTTTTTTACTATATACATTGGATTTTTACACATATACATACGTATTTGACTACTTGATCATCTTCTCCTTTGCAAGTCAATCCGTATGAGAAGCAAGCAGTCAACAACAACAACAAAAAACAACAAATTTTGTGGAAACACACACCTCATACTAACATGTAGGTACATCACACACATTGGCAGCTATACACGTGCATTTCCGCCCTAGGTTCACTCTCATCACTTTTTTCTCCTTTTACATCTTTAGTCTCCATGCTCCATCTTTTTGTCACTCCACACTTTGTCTAGTCCTTTGGAATGATTTATACATCACTCTACATGGAAATTAGGTATACATGTCTATTTAATTTATGTTACCGAGTGTTCTTCTCACCAACATAAAGTGGGGGCAAATGTAGACACAAAATCAAGCTTTTTAGGTATTATTTAGTCTTGATCTCATACTACTATTCATATGATTTTTGAGTGAAGAAAGTACTAATTAACCCATATCCTTTGGCCATTTTTCTTTTTTATTCACTGCAAACCTTCCACATGTACTCTCCCAATAATTTTTGTCATTTTACATCATTCTACCACCTTGAATGGGGTGTCAGGCGATCTTGGGGCGCCCTAGGTGCTCTGGTCTCATTCGGGTACCCCGATCCTTTTCCTACTTTACCTCCATATTTTGGGAACTTTCTATATGTTTGAGCTTTCCATATTTTTAGTGGTTGGCCTTGTCCAGGTTAATTATGAAATTATAACAAGAGAACCATATAAATATAAAGATATGAGACCATAATGAGGGACCAAACACTACTACCACCACCTAAGGTTGCATACATCAAAAGATCCATTTGCATCCATCTAGCTCCATCACAATGGAAAATGGTTGGTTCATCTGCATCAAAATTCATAAGAGGTCTCTTCTTCATCACTAATTATCAGTGACATCTTGTATAATATAACAAAACACATGTGAGAGGCATCAAAGAACTCAGATAATCTAACGACCACCGCAAGTTTGTTTTCTAGACATCTTACACAAACTAGGGTACTTAGAACTCATACTAGGGAACCCCAGGCACCATCATCCCTCTCTAGAAACCCCAGTCCAACTAGATAGTTTAGTTCTACATCTTCTAGAGCTCTTGTGTGGTTGCCTCTGAATTTTGTGCATGCCTGGTTTCTTCTACGACACAGTCCCAAACATTCATCGAATTAACTAAGTTATTTTTAACCCTCTTTACGCATTTAGGGTTTTTTTATTTTATCTACTTAATTGTTTGGGTAATTAATTTTATTTATTTAGTTGTCATTTACTATTTTACATAACATCTAGATTAAACTATCATAGACTACCATATTTCCATTTTAGTTTAGTCACCATCACAATGCATATCTCATAACAAAGTGTTTTTAAACACTTAATTCATCACTTAAGGTTTTAGAAACATGATTTAAACTCATGGTAAGTCATTTTTACAAATTTTTCATGTTATAAGTCGTGTCACTCAAAAGTACAACCTAGGGTGTTAGGAAGGTGTTTTTGACTCACAAAAGTTGGCCCCATCCTCATTAGATCCTCACCTATGGTAAAAATTGGTCTATTTATGACAATAACCTTTCTAAGAGGTACTTATCAACATTTAAAAATATTCACCTATCACTATGTGGTTACCATCTCTCTATAGCTTGCAAATTTAGGCCCATTTTTGTCTAGAACCAAAAGGGGTAGTTTGTCTTATTTTGAAATTATTCATGAAACATTCAAGTCTTAGATAAATATGGATGTTACCAACATGTAGAGGATTCAAATATATTTATATTTCCTATTTTTTCCCCTCTAATTCCTTATGGAGATCCTGAAATCATCGGAGAAATAAAATTTCACCATTAGAGTGTTTGTTCCTGCACCTAGAAAACCCGTTATTGAGTAGATTGTCCTTGAATGAGTAAACCTTTCCTAAATATTCCTAAATTACCTCTAAAACTTCCAAAATTATCAAAAATCACCTTCATATTCTTAATATATTTCTTGACCTCTCCCAAAGCGTGTTTGATTAGCTCCGAGAATGTCCTTTTTAGGCCTCAGGAGGAAGTCATTTTCCATCAAGTCACAATGAACTCATCAATCATCATATTCAATCATCCTTGCACATTAAATTAAACTTAAAAACCTTGTTAATAATTTATTTTGAGATAGGTTGAGAGTGGTACTGAGGCATGTTTTCTAGAGGAAGGATGCACTAGTGACCAGGAAGTGAAATATTCAACTGTGCATTTAGTTTTCATGATCAAAGTTTCAATTTTTCATGTTGTAGATTTTTCATGACAACACCCTCTTATCAATTTCACCAAATTTCCTTTTTGCAATGCACAAAATTATTTCATTGGTTTCTTGTCCATATATGAATTTATTTCAATGGTGTCTTGGCAACAACACAAAAGGATATCTCAAAAGAATTTTGATTAATGTTGATGTAGATTTGATTTATTATGAAGTATGTGGCACTTGAATCAACCTTCCTACTCCTACACTAGGGTGAGAATGAAACTAATTTATTTAGCATAAATCTTAATGAAATTCATGAGTTTCTTTCTCCATATAAAGTAAACGAATGTGTGTTAGATTTTGCACATTTTCACCTACTTCTACCCTAACATTTTTTGGTTATTATAAATATATCGATGTGATGCACTCTTTTAGATTCTAACTCTTCAAGTTACTTCATATTCTTCTATAAAGTAAATGAAGATATTATGGGGTCCTAAGATAGATCAGTTTCTTTCCCACACATTACTTGTTAATCTATATTATAACTATTAAAGGATTATATACATGCCAACATGAGAACCGAGGTCATTCCCTTGCATTGTTGATTGTGAGGATCGTTTGAGTGGTCCTCTTAAAGATACATTCCCTAAGCTTGTAAAGTACATAGTCATCCATAGTATGATTCTACCATATTCTAATATGAAATTAGGGATTCAACTCCATGATCATGGGAAAATTCACAAGTCCATATATTTAATCAATTATCGCTACCTTTGGGAGTTGTGATATTTGTAAATTCTAATTTTGACACATCTAACACTCCTACAAATGTCAATAAACAATCCAAAAGGCCCTAAAACCTAAAAATGAATACATTCTTCCCCAAAATAGACATCGATTATAGAATTTAAACCCTAAAATATTTATGATGAATGTTGAAATCCTGAAAAATACCTATGTACTGACCAATTTAGATTATAAAAAACTATTTCCTAAACAAAGTGACTCATGGAGTTGTGAGACTAGTTCCATAAGGTGCAGAGTGACCCTAATTTCTTATATTTACTAAAATAAATTTAAAAGAATTAATTTTTCATTTATTAAATTTATTTTTATACTTAATTATTTCTTAAAATTATACTTAAATAATTATTTTTGTAAATATATCCCTCCCAAATGCACATATACAATATTGCAAACAAGAATTCACTCGTATTATAATGCGGGCACGTTACAACGTGAGCACATTATAATGTGAGTATGTTATAACGTGCTCATGTTATAACATGAGTGTGTTTTAACTTCTATAGGTTTGAAATTCCCAATCCATATGCTTGGATTTCCCTTGGATATCCAAACCTAAGGTTTGGACTATGTAATCCATGAATAAATCTATGTTTTATATAAAAACATCAAAATATCATGTGTACACCCCGATATATCATACGTTATAACATAATATTCCAAAAAGTATATACTACGACGTCAAGCTAGGTTTTACCTTGGTGACGATATACTTCTTTCTAAAATCTGATTAGTTTAAGGTTTTCATCCTTAATTTCTTTTACTAGTTTCTTATTTTCTTTCCAAAATGTATGCATACATTTTTGTACACAATTTATGATTTTTTCATCCAAATTAAAAAAAAAACCTTTATCTAAACTTCATTCTACACGCACTAAAAAAACAAAAAAACCACTATTTTCTTCAAAGTTACGGGGGTAAATACAATTATTTCATTTTCGGGATGTGTGTACTTTGAAAATTAGTAAAAAATTATATATTCATCTAAAAATAATGAAAAATTAGTGGGACCTCATACATGGTCTTAGCTAAATTTCTACCTAAGGTTGTTATCTTTTTGACACAAAAATAGACAAACTTTGTGTGCGCATCACATTTTACCTTCTTATTCTCCACCATTTTCAAAAAAAAAGTAGTTTAGAAACTAGATTATGAGAACTATGTTTCTTATTCTTATAACATTGTCAAATTTTAAGGATATGCATGCCAAATTATTAGATGAAGTTTAGGTTTTGCTAATTTTCAGGAAAAATATGTCTAATTTTGACCCCCTTTTGGTCCCCCATTTGCATGCACTTACCCGTGGATGAGGTCAAAGTCAATGGTTATGTGATTTGATTGGTCCCGACTTATGAGACTTAGGTGGATGAGGTCCAAGTCAATGGATTAGATAGAAATTTTTCGATGAATATATGATTTAAATGGTCATGATTTATGAGACTTGTGTGGACGAGGACCAAATAAATAGTTTGGATGGAAAGGTTTTCAATGAACAGGTTTGTATTGGCTGAATCATTGAAGAGGCCATGTGTGGATAAAGGTAATTTTCCAATGTGGTGAGAATTTTGGAGTACATACACTCCAATAGTTTTTTCAACTATATCCAACGTTGATGGAGTAGAAGATATAGATGGTTGGGGTTTGAAAAGAATATCAATGTCAATGTTATCTTAAACCATGAATGGATTGACATGGGGAGTAAATCATTGATCTTTAGATGGGCCTTAAAGGCATCATATTCATTTTTTAGAACAAATATCCAATTTTGTTCTATTTTCTATAAGAAATTTTGTGATTTTATGATTAGATATGAATTCTTCAATGTGTAACAAATTTATGTTTATAATGTTGGATGTCAAAATATCATGAGGACCAATTGATAGGATTAGATTATTTGATGAAATATTTGTGAGTAAATCTTGAAAGGGTTATGTATTGATACCCTTAGTAATACACACAAATTAGAGTGCACATGTAAGGATGTCTTGAAACGTAGGTGTTTTTTTGTCAAATCCATGAGAGGGATGTGCGTAGATTCATTCTCTAACTATTTGATAAGGTCATGAGATTCAAATGAAGAATTTACAATGGATGAATATTGTGAAACAATCATAAATGTAGGATTGGACATTTGAGGTGTCATGGATGGTTTCCAAACTAGTTTTTGTAGTATTGTAATAGTAAGGCTAGGGGTGTTGGTATTGATGGTAGCCATGGTGTTAAACGTAGGATCTAGCAATGAAAGGATAGAATCAAGATCAACCTTGTTTAAGGATTGACCATTATCATTATATTTTTTATTGGTAAAATAAGCTAGATAGGTGACCATATTAGCACTTATTAATTGATGAAATACACTAGAAAAACTCTCTCGATAAATGTCAATTGTCTTTGTTTGACTTCACGTGGAGTAGTTACTTTACTAGATATTATGAGTGGTTGTTTGTTTATTTTTCCATTGACTTGGGAAGCCATATGAGATATTTTCTCTGAAATATCTTGAAGTTTTTCTAATAAATCTTCTTTTGATGCATTGTGTGTGGTCACCATTGTTTATTGAAACTAGTGTTTGATGTGACTAAAGGTAAGACTATGTTTTGGATCGAATTAATGGATATACATATTTTTTGATTTGATTTTGCATTGATTAATTTTAAAGTATATTTAGGACTAACATGATGAAAGGTTTAATTAAATTTGGATAAAGTGAACACCCAAATGATAAGACTCTTAATTTGATTTGGATTTATGATGTGATTATACTTGGATAAAGTGAATACCCAAAGTATAAGACATGAATTGTGATCTTGATGATTTTTATAGGATGATTTTGATTGAGTTTGCATTTATATTATAATGATTATGGGGTTAATTAGCTTTGAATAAAGTGAATATCCAAAAGATAAGGCTTTGATTGATAGGATAGGAATGATTTTAAATTTTGGTTAGACTGATTGAGATGTTGCTTAGCTTTAAATAAAATGAATATTCAAAAGATAAGGCTTTGATTTATATGATCATATTATACTTAAAAATGGGTGATGAATGATTCTACGTGTTCCTCTAGGAGTTGTGTGTATTCACCTTTATATTTAGGAAAAATATTTCAAGGTCCCTTTGTAAATTCATGGATAGGTGTAGGGAGGGAAAGTGGACTTGTATTTCTGCCCCATGACATAATTTGCAGAGGTCTCTCTACTTCTTCTGTCATTATTTCTTCCACTTTTGCTTGAAAATTATTTAAAGTATTCTCTAAGGTCTGGAAATTCTATGTCTAATGGATTAACACCACTTAGGATATAGATGAGAGAAGTCTCAGGAGGATGGGAGTGATGAGAATTTCTGATTTGTTCTTGCCACCTTTGGATCTCTTCGAATATAGGATCAATATTTATTCTTTTCCTCTCAAACTTGGTGTATCTATGATCATCCAATTCACAGAATTTAGATCAACTCAAATAGAAAAATTATCAAGCTCTCCTTTGTGGAATTTGATCTTGTCTCACCCTTTCCAAAACCTCTGCATGTTATGCTTTAGAATCTAGAACTCTTATACATGCAAATTAATGTGAGAAGTTTTTCCTGTAATGTTAAATAACCTCCCTCAAGTCTCGATGTAATATCTTCACAGGTATGGAAAATAAGTTTGGGTCTCAGGACTAGGGAATTACCAGGAATATCCATTGGTGGAAGACATAAGGCTCAGTGACTTTTTAAAGTTAGATTTTTTTATTTTTGCATATTTGATTTTTATGTATTTTGGGGGAATATATGTGGGTGTAGAATAGAAAAAATTTCCCCATAGTTGGTGTTAAAAACTGTTGGTGAAATAATTTTTTCTAGGACAAATTGGTTATTTTTCACCAACACTCTAAGACTAGGTCCCTCTATTGAATGAGGCAGCTCCATTATTGTATGCAACATAAAATAATAAATTATTGTTGGCCTAGATGTCGGGGATCCAACATGCACACTCCAATGTACCTTCGGAAAATGTTTGCAATTTCATGCAAGTGAGGAATTTTATAGGAAGGTGGGAATGTGGGAGTGAGAAATTAGGAGAGGGATTAATACTGCAAGTAGGAAAAATTATATTCTTGCAAGGATTAACCATAGATACCAACACACACAATTGTAAATAATAAAAATTTGCTAACAATATCAAGACAAGATAAAACCATGAAAATAAAATTTCAATTATTCACTCATTCCATAAAAGTAGAAACTCCTTTCTTTATTGACATTTTCATAAATTTGTAAATCAAAGAGAAATAAGAAAACACATAGAGAGGGAAATAGAAGAATTTTCCATATTTTTATTAGTCTTAGTAGCTATGTACTCATGAACTTACAAAATTAAAAACTATTGGAATTATGAAGTCATTACAATATATAGATTTCGAAAAGACTCTTCACCTACCCCCACATGTATTTTCACTTATCTTTACAACTTGTGACTCTTGGCATTCCTAGGAAATATATTAAGTCCCCTTTTTATTAATTGAGGGAAACTTATTACAATTTTCAACTATAGTCACATTAATGAATAAGACAAAATTGAATAAGACAAAAATGAAAAGTGCAACCTTACAATGAAGAATTAGAATGTGAAGGAAGAGAGGAAGGGGTAAAGAGAGAAAAAGGATAACTACTCAATTCAAAGAAGATGCTTCAGTCGATGGAGATCTGATTTCGATGGAATTTTGGAAAGTTCTTAGGAGAGATATTAATACCTTTGAAATCTTTTCTATATCGCGTTGTTGTAGGTATAAATTTCTCAGCTTGTGGGATGTGGACAAAGCTCAAGGACTTGACCCAATTTTTCGAGAGAGATTTGATGTTCTTACATTCCGTGAACCAAGAGTGGTCATCCCTCATAGTGTTTGATATGAATGCCCTTATCTCTGTTAGGGACTCCAATGTGTCTTCATTGGATCAAAACATATCTCCGTCCTCCTTCTTGACAAGATATTCAAATGGCTTTAGGAGATCATCCTCAAGTGTGTTCGCTCATTGCTGGCACTCTAAGTTTTTGTATCTCATTATTGGCATCCCATTGAATATTTGAAATTTATTCCTTGTATGAATCAAGATCACAAAGATCATGGTTTATCTTTTCATAATGAGCAACCAAAGTCTGATTCCAAACTTGAGATAATTCATCCGATGTTAAAGTGGATACACCCTTTCTCAATAGTAGAGAAGAGTTGACCTTGCCCATCTCAATGAAAAATGGATATACCAGGTCCTAATGTTATTCTCTACTTCAATCTACTCTCTAGTCACGATTACTTTCACATTATTTTCACTCATGTATTTGAATAATGACATGATCTCGGAAGAAACACCATACCCTTTTCTAGGATATTATTCACCCACTTGTTATTTTCTCTTCCCTACATGATGAAGCCTTGAGTTTTTCTAATAGACTCTAGGTTGAAATTATTGATGGAGTAACTTCCCTAGATATGAGATATGAAGCAACATGTGGATCCATAAATGTTTGCATGTATAAGGTGAGAGTTCTTATATGGTCTTCTACTTGATGTATTCTTTGCTTATACTCTTGGTTTCTCGTGAGAAGGTGAGTAGAAAACTCTTGAAACAGATGTGTATCTCCCTCGTGTGTCACTGGTCTAAGGGGAATAGTGTTGATATCATAATATAATAGGGTAATCTCACTGATAGGCTTGATGAATGTAGGGAAAGATACCTCCACATATTGATTACCTAAAGTTCCACTGAAAAAGTGGGAGGTAATTTGAGCTTTCTTCCCCTTCTTTCCATTCACCATTGTAGATATAATCCTAGGAATATGGGATCACCACCTATTGGATCATGCATGTCTCACCTCTAATCATATCATATACCCATTATAATGTCTCATTTTCTTCAGGCTCAATTTTGGGCATGATATAATTTTTTGGCTTTGTTAAGAAGGTGGATCCTGGAATGGTTTAATGGGTGTGTCTACGGAAGAAGAGACACTTTGAGTCCTTTGAAGATTTTGTGGATAAGGTAGTTCAATATCACCTTGTTCCAATCGTTCCATCAGTTTTTGAGCTAATTTTTCCTTCTTATGTGTCCCCTTCTAATGAGTTAGCTTATATTTCATGGAGATTTTCTTTTGAATCCTTATAGAGTTAGTGGAACTAGAAGCTTTCTCAGCTACTTTCAAAGTGGGTAGAGGAGATGAATTTTTCCTGAGAGTATGAAGACATCCTAACTCGATGAATGTTGTTCTCTAATTTTTGAACCACTCTCTAGATCTCTAGATCACTACCTTAGTCCTTTCGTTTATATCCCTTGATTCCTGGATGCTCCAAGAAACTTGTGGGAGAGGAAAAAATGTCACAACTTGATATTCAAGGTTATACAAATTTGTTCCATCATCATTAATGCCTTCCTTGAACCAATAAAATAAAAAATTCCTCATTTTTTCTATTTTCATCCTCATGTGATCCCTTTTCCTGACTTCAAGATCACCAGAACAGTTCACCAAATAGTCCTTAATTTGTGGAACATGGTGCAAGTTAGGGATATGGAGCATATCGAGAGTGCTTTGGATGTCAAAGTTAGCCCTAAAAGTGTAGGAATATAGATTCAACTGAGAGAAAGAGGCTTCCAAATTTGAGACATCAATGAGAAACTTGTAGGAGAAAATTCCCAAAGAGATAGGGAAAGACACACCTTTCTTCTTCCTACTCTTAAATTTTCCATTGACATAAACCAGTTGTCTACAAAGATCAAACATGAAAATATTTTCACTGAGGTATCTTGGAATTTTTCATGGAGCAAGGTCAAATCTAGATACTCTGATGTATGAGAAAGTCGTGAATTGTGTGAAGAAGGATCCAAATATTTGAATCAATATGAAAAACATGATTGGAAAGTTTCAATTCTAGATTCCCTTCGAGAAACCTCACAACATGATTGGAAAGTTTCAAGTCTAGTTCGTAGTGTTGAGCGCAAGTCATCACTAATTATGTGTTTGGATGGATAGTGGGTGGCCACTTTGCAAACAAACCATCGTCCAAGTCTATGTGAGTGATATCGCTATCTCCCATATCCATATACTCTTATGCAAAATTTAAAACATGATTTAAAATAGAAAATTTGAACTTCATGATGGAAAAAATCCATTATGTGAGAAAAATGAGGAAGACAACAAATTTCTGCATCTAAAATGAACACTTTCTATTTTTATTAAGTAGGAGGTAGGGACAACTATTTTGAATTTTCAATGTCCAAAAACTCTTAACATACTACATAATTTATTTTTGATGTCCTTTTGAATATTTTTGATAGTTACTATCTTTAGAAAGTGTTTTTTTCCTTTTTTTTTTTTTCACCAAATTTACGTAGTTTTTCTTCGATTTTTTTTTATTATTGGCAAATAGTTTTTTGAAAGGGACTATACCCTTGTACAACAAGGCTCAGAAGCCAGAATAGAAATAATAAGCACAAAGAAAGGGATCAAAATCTAGATATAACAATAAGGACCAACCGAGAACTTCGTCAAGGGGTATGAAAAAAGAAACAACAACCAACAACTTCAATGCAAGAACTAAACAAGCTTCTTTTGAACAACGAACGCCTTAACAATAGTACACGACACCATTGGAAAGAAAGCATGTTGTAATCCGAGCCCAAAAATGATAACCATGTACTCCGGCCGAACACAAATAAAGAATATCATCCGTACGGACGGGGGGGAGGGAAGAAAATCATCCGAAGACGGGTAGCCCTCCTTAAGGGTGAATTTTTTTTTCTTGCTAACCGTGCCAACCTACGAAGGAGTCTCCACTATTGGAGGAGAAGTCAAAGGAGGGGTATTATCCATAGGTGCATTTGTCCCAATTGGGACAGCCACAACCTTAATCATATCCGTGTTGCCCTCAACAACTTGAGCATTATTCATGCTGCTAATAGTTTGATTTTCGGAAAGAGGGGTTTCAAGGGTAGATTTGGATTCAGTCACTGTTTCTACTTTTGATTCAAGATCCCTTTTAGCATCAAAATTTAGGTGCTCTGGGAGTGCATCTTTCCACCAATTTCTCTTTTCATTTTGATGTTTTTCCATCTCACAAGCAGTAGAGGTGTGTCCTAAGCCAAAACATCTTCTACAGCGGAAAGGTAGACCTTCATAATCAAGAGTTTGTGACCAAGTTCTATTTTTCACTCTAAGATCTATAGTAGCAGGAAGATTTTTATCAGTGTCTAGTTCCACAAGGATCTGGGCATAGGTAGTATGGGTGCAATTAGTGGTTTGAGAATCTATAAAGAGTGTAATTCCCAAGGTGTTTGTTTTTCTTGCAATTAGTTTTCTTCGTTATTGATCTCTAAGTGCACTGATTTGAAAGGTTTTTTTTTTTTGGAAAATTTCTATTTATAGTAAGTATAAAACACCATATAATTACTACAAATATAAATTTATCTTCCCCTTTTAGTTGGCCATGAAAACAAATTCTATATAATAGGCTCGCTCTCTAAATCTTATGCTCAAAATTTTGTCTCAATTTGCCTCACCGAAATGCTTGAAAATAAAAAAATTGTAAACCAGGGAACAAAATGAGGGTTTATACCATAAAAATCCATAGGATCATGGATTTTTCAATTGCATGTTCTTAAATGGACCTGGATTATGTAGACCCATCGAGAAATTTTCATTTGGATAGGATCACTAGTTTGAAAAATGTGAGAATTTCCTCGTTTAGTGTTCATGGCTTCCCGGATGAGATTACATGTGTATATAATAAATTTTCAGGTTTTCATGAGATTCAAGATGTGAATAATGGTTTTTGGGTCCACTGGTGAAGGAATGGAGTGAAAAAGTATGTAGAACTATTTAAAGGTTAAAACAATGTTATTTTTAACTCTTGAAAGCATGCTTTAAAACTTGAATTTGAAAGCAAAGGGGGTGGGGTGAATTTTATTATCCCAAATATCTTGGCTGTCCCTAGGAAAGTTGGGATAGTTGGGGTAAGAAAATTTATCCTTCCCTGGAAGCTGACAAGTGGCGAGAAAGCGAGTGGTAGCAAGGAGGAGCAGGAGGAGAGAGAAGGTTATAACACTTGGGAGATAAAAGTTGAGGTCACATGGAAGAACACGAGTAATGGCTATGGGTGTGACACATTTTTTTCCCATCTATCTAGACTATCTTGGACACTTAGGAAATTTTGGGAAGAAAATACGCCCAAGGTTTAGAAGGAAAATACTTATCCAAATTTGTACACATGATCATCTAGCACTTTATCACTAAGGAACATGGTCACATGAGGGTCCAAGGGCTACAAATGGGGGTAGGGCACATTTTTATCCTTAATATCTCTAATATCCCCACTATCCCAAATATTTTGGACATTTGGGACATTTGGGATAGTCCAGGACACCTAAATGCATCAACCATCCAACTATGAATTTAACTAACTCTGAAATCATGAAACCAACTTTCCGAGTTATAGGAACCATTTTTTGAAAAATAATTATATCAATTTGACTCCCAAGACCATTTTAATATCAATGGGATGGATTTTTAGTATTGATTCTTCCTCCCTTAAAAAATTGCTTTTTCATTCGGGCCGCAAGGTGAGTCTCACTGAGATTGGTATACACAAAGAGATGCTTGATTCTTGTGAAGAATGTGAAAACTCCATCATGTATAGGATTCCTATAAGATTTAAAATGATATATTTTTCCTCTTGAATCATCCAGATCTCCCATAATAGTCGTTATTAAATTTTAGGTACCTTTTTTCACGCTAAGCTCCTTAAGCCTCCAAAACCCACTTTCTTATTCTTGCTCCAAAATCTATGAAAATTTCTTCAAATATTCAACTAAACTCACTCCATTACATTTCAAGCTCTTCAATGAAATATCCAAATGACTTCATGCTTCATGATCTACCTCGGAGGATACACACATGTCCCTGCCTAGGCTACAAATAGACTTTATAGGATTAGTACAAAGTTCTTCTTTTCACAACATTCCAATGAATGGACTAATTGAATTCTTGAAAAATTTAAGATGCTCCGGGAGGATGTTCATCACATTATTAATAGCTTTTTAAGGATGGAGGGTTCATGACATAGAAGGTAGGATGATCCAAAGGATGACTCAGGGGGATTTGAAAAATTTTTGACACTTGGGTAAAGTTGTCATGTTTTCAACTTGAATTTTGACCTTGAAAAAACACATGAAAACACACCATAATGAAGGGGAAGAATACACTTAAATGAGTGAAAATGAGGGGAAATGAGAAAAAAAAGGAAGAAATGTGTGTCATAGTCTGAAAAAACATTCATGTT